>LGRX02028421.1:0-34154 GCA_001247695.2 Cymbomonas tetramitiformis
CACGATAGACCCCACCTCCTACCGGTGAGCGACACACCCAGATGCCAGACTACTACATTGTCCTTTTCCGTTTTGTGCTTCCCGCCATCCGGGAAAGACGCCGTTCCCGCGAGGAATGCTTTTTGCACGCATGGGTAGAAGAACGATTTCTGTGGGCCCTTGAAACACGAGTACGCATTACATGCCCCGATATCCCTGGCACATTTACCTCAGAAATCATTGTGTTTCCTGTGACACTTGCGCGGTTTTTTTTTCATCCTCGGAGAATTGTGAACGACGACGTCGGCGGCTTGAGAGTCAATGAGGCGTCCTACTTTAATCGGACTCGCTGGATTTCCGGTATGAATTTGTATCGCAGTTTTAACGAACTCCACCGACGGTGGTTATATGATCACCATTGGGCCTGGTGCAACGGTTGGTTGCGCAACCTCCTTGACTATGACGCTGATGGTAACGAATTCGTCTATGATCGTGAATACGACCGGCCCTGTTGCGCTGATTGCGGAAGGTCAGATTCACTTGTTATGCGAGTGACTTACCCACATCGATACATATGTGTCGACCGCGCGAGTTGCGACTTCTGGCAGGATACCGATGATACCGAAATCCCAGAGTTGCTGTCCTCCGACTCCGACTAAGGTATACATAAAGCTCAATACCTCTTACACAGCCTTCATTTCTTGCTTTCGCTCACCATCATGCCACCCCGGCCACCTCCTACCATTCTGAGAGCCACCCGTCTGATGACAGCCCACGGCCACTTTCTCCTTTTCAGATGCGGCACAGAGGTCACCTATAGAAGTGTAGCTAGCATTACGAAGCACAATCGAGGTCTTACTGCCAACACCTTCGACTAGACGTGAAGAATTACAATCGCTGACCGTCTACACGGATGTGCCCGACAAGTGCGAAATCTATATAATATGGGACCTAAGAGAGTGAGATGTCTTAGTTCTTAGGTCCCATAAGGGAGTGGCGAGCATAGCACAGTTCCAGATGCTGTGATGATATGTGGGCTTCCAAAAGTCGAGATTGTTCAAAGCGAACGCGTGCCGCTGCAGCCTAGCTTCAAACTTCGAAATCTCCACATATAATCACAGCATCTGGAACTGTGCTATGCTCGCCACTCCCTTATGGGACCTAAGAACTAAGACCTCTCACTCTCTTAGGTCCCATATTATATAGATTTCGCACTTGTCGGGCACATCCGTGTAGACGGTCAGCGATTGTAATTCTTCACGTCTAGTCGAAGGTGTTGTCAGTAAGACCTCGATTGTACTTCGTAATGCTAGCAACACTTCTATAGGTGACCTCTGTGCGGTCATAATGTCGTCGTGATCTCGAGTTTCTGACGCATAACTCCTGTCATTCATTTGCCTTTGCAGGACCATCTGTTACCGGAAGCATTAAAAGGTGTACTTTCGTTTCCGTGTCGTTGCAAGCGATCATGGCCTGGTGCAACGGCTGATTTCGCAATCAAGTTACCTATGATGGAGATGACAATATATTTTATGCTCGCTTATACACCTGGGCTTGTTGCCATGATTGCGGTTCTCAAAGCACAGTTCTTGAATAATGTAATAATGTAATAATGTAACATACAATGATTATAAAAAATGTGAAGATCGGGGTTCTTATACCATTGCTTGTACCATACACGTGACTTATGATATTTTTGTTGCCCGCATCGAGAAGAATTGTTTTCTAGAATAGATGGGTGGTGGCTAAAGCCACCGATTGAGATTCGACCATCAATTCAAATCAAGACGAGTCATCCGCCGACAGTCGACAAGGTCAGTGCAGATGTACCCGTCGCCAATACGGGTAAGATCCATATCAACGCGTCGGCATCGACTGCAGGCAGGCCTCATAGACAACTCGTACCGCGACGGGTAGATCCATTGAGGATCTACATGCTCGTTGTAAAAGCCGTTGTACCAGGCCCAATGATATTCACGAAGCCATCGTTTTTTGAAGTCGTCGAAATCGATGTAGTCTAGCCGGAATCTGAAGTTGTTTGACATGCCAGGTCCTTGCCAATGGAACCCTTCATCGTCGTAATATGGGGCTTCAAAGTTGGAGGTAGGGAATATCTGCAAGAAATTTCCCCAATCACGAACATCCCCCAATCGACTTCGAGCAGATCACGTAATTCATAGAAATAGTGAGCCAAAGTTACAGGCATCCAAACATCACCAAACATGCCCGAAAACGTCAAAACTTGTTCTTCCAACGCCCACAAAAACGTTCTTCGACCCATGCCTGCACAAAGTATTCCTCACGCAATTGACGCATTTTCCGAATGTAAGGAAGAACAATCCCAAACAGGACGTAATGGGTATCCGCCATTCTTGATAATGCAAAGATGAAGCGGTGTGTCTTCCAAGAAGAAATGGAAAATGATCCTCCTAAAGGCCTCAAGCGATTTAAATATTGCCAAGGAGGGCTTGGGCCTCTCAAGGTAAATGCCGCAAACCAATAGGATGAAACCAACAATCACAAGATTGGCCATGATAAGGGCTGAGGTATGCAAGCCCTGTTATAATATTCAATATTATCAATAATCACTGTGCAGTTGAACAGCATACACAAGTGAACGTATGTGCGGGTTTGTGAGTGCAGTCTATGAATCTAGAGCTGCTGAAGCACAACGCTTCCTCACTTAAGTACCTACGTCTCCCATCATCTTAGATGGTACCGCCATTGGGTTGTGAACCCGAGACGTAGGTTGAACGACCAGCATTGTATAAACGACTAGTTCGTTCGTGCTGCGCATGCATGTTCCGTGCATGCTAAAGCGAAAGATGGTTCTTGAAGAATCGACAAGATGTATCTTTGCTCTGTCATCTTCGAGTTCGGAGTACGAACTCTCGATGACAGGGATGCCTGATGATGTGACATAATCATCTGGCGACATGTACAGTCATCGTCGACCGTACTGACGACTGTCATAAATGTATGACGCGACTCGACCTGTACAGTCATGATCGACCATACTGTCGACTGTCATAATAATATATGACATGACATGACATGACATGGTATGACACGTATGACATGTATGACACATATGTCATCGGTCATAACCCTGACAGATCTCCCCTCTTAAGAGAGTTGTGACCTCACAACGGGCATACCTTTGTATATGTCTTTGATGTCTTTGTTGTTGTCGCTTCTTGCTGGTACCAGTCTTCTTACACCGATTTGAGGCGTCCCTCATGGTGTTTTTAGGTTATTGGGGGGAACTGAGTCCACTTTAGTCCCTCACCTTACAGTTCTTAGGATGTAGCCCACCTTTCCGGACATCGTATCGTTGAGTGACGTTCCAAGGTTCAATGAAGAGCGTTTTCGCGATACAATCCTACGCTGGATTACTGATTGATCCACACGTTATCATGTATGTGCTAGACGATTCAAAGCATCCGAAGTCTACGTTACGGATTATTTGCGCTAGCCGTCGTCGCTTTGCGCGATCGATGATCCCACGATTTAACAATTTATAATCGAACGATTCTCGGCCTGATATAGTGCACCCAACCCTTCCTCCCCTCCTGAAGCTACTATGGAGGTTCACAGGTAGCGATGGGGAGCCCGATTTTTGGGGCTTGTTTTAATGCAAACGGAGAAGGCCCTGCTTACGAGATATCGGAGGGTCTTTATAAGTCCACTTTAAATCCTCACCCGTCTGCCAAACTCCTTTTATGGTCCAGTACGCACGCTTTGACGAACATCTGTCGCGATGAGTGAGAATGGATTCGCCACGTACTAATGTGAAATTCGTTTTAGTTATGTGTGTCAAGCATAACTCAGGATCACAACTCCGTCCACCTCAGTTATCCGGTAGCGCGGATTTACTGGCCACAGAATCCGATGACAAACCACGGTCTTGGCAAAGGTAGCATTTAGCAGTTTTTATTTATCCACAGATATGATATCTCGCATGTGTGCGTATCTGTGCAAGGGTATGATTTTGAACAAGGCTCACTACACCTTTAGCAAGGAAGGATCAATTCCTGCTCCTGTCATATCAATTTGATGCAGGGTAAAAATGTTAGGGATATAACCCTGCAGTTCTCGGGTTGCAGCCCATTGCACCGAAGGTGCATTGCAGTCTTTGGGATGCAGCCCTGCAGTTCTTGGGATGCAGCCCTGATATATATATGTGACCGATGGACGAAAACCTCTTGGTACATGTTTCCACGGTCTGATTATTATTTGGTCGGCAATTATTGAAAAAAGTCATCGGCTATCAGCTTTTGACTTAGAAGCCACAATGTTATAGAAGCTGCGACCTATTGTAACCATATGCGGCAGTTATGCCTTCAGCATACGTAGACAATATGATTATATGGAACTTATAATCCCACTTAAGTTGCATCATGATAAATTTATCCAGGTGTTAACAAGTGTTCAGGATTTGATAAGGGGTTGACGCCCCACAAGCCAAAGGTCACTGTCTCATAAGGCTCGCCTCAAGTGTGCGGCTTTGAGGATTAGTGTCCTGGCGAGGCACAGTCATGATGCTTCCTAGTCCATAATGGAACTGGAAATGAGAATGCTCAAGATATCCGAAGACAGGAAGGCTTTTGGTTGGCCAGAATTACTGTCAAGATGCTTAATTTTGATGGAATGGCATTCGGATACAAATGGTGTAACCATGCATGTGATTTATGCATTGGTATATGACTTTGATGAATTGTCTCTTGTCATGAACCTGGAAGGAATGACGGGCAAATAGCTAGAGTGGCGGATTTACTCACTCGGCTTTGCTGTTATGGAATTCGATGCCTGTGGCACAACTAGCAATCCTTTGCTCAGATGCTTTCCTTAAGACATTGGCAACAACTTGTGTGCCAGCTTCTCTAGATTTGGGGAGAAACCATGGATCAACAATTCATCAATAAAAACACATGTATCAAGGTTGATTCATCAAATCCTTCAACTCTTGAATTTTTTACAATCAGCATCTCAGGTTGTTGACGTCAAAGTGATGGTCGTAAGCTTACAATATAGCTTATTCACATTTGAAAAACCATCGTTCTCCTATGTCAGTGCCCTTCATATAAATGATAGAGTCGGAGAAATATGCATCTATGATTTCTTCATAATGAACTTCATGTGTTAATAAGTCAAATAAGACTTCGTTTGATGTTTCAATCGGCATGATGTACCGTGTCATCAACTTAATGGCTGCTATACACAGATGCTGGAACTTTTGAAAATTTTCCAAGCAAATCACAATGATGTAAATCAATTTGTGGCAGCTGTATGAAAATGAATGAATCTATACTCTTCCTCCCCTCGCAATAAGAGATGTATCAAACCAATCAGATGGTGATGGAGGATGTTATTCAATCATTATGTTATGTGAAAAATGGTTTGATAGAAAATCAGACTGAGATTACTCATCGAATGCTTTAGAGGTAACAATGTCAATATGAACATTGATTTTTCTACGTCATATTGACAATATGCCTGACGTTTTTGAATGTGGCAAATGCCAGATGATGTCAAATGCAGTCGTTGGGTTGCAGCCCACATACTTTGTCAGTTCAAGGTTACTATAGTGTACCTAACTTAGACAATGGTTCTGGATAATGATTGTCATGATGAACAAAGAAATCAGTACCGAAGTTAACTTTGGTATCGAAGCTAATGGAGAGTCAATCAAGAAGTGTCCGTAATGACAACAACTTACTACGAGTTGTATTTTCGTAGTTGATGGATGGCTGACATGTCATTTCATTATGAATAGAACATGGCATTGCTTAGTGATATGTGTATATTCTTCAGCACATGATCACTTATCTCAATGGTGCCCATTTTATTTTTGGGCAAACACTATTCAGAGACTTGTTATGATAAAGAAGTATGAATGGTGAATGTGTCATTTCAATCCGATAGAATTGTGACTTGTTTTATGACTATAAAATTTCTGTCACTTTCCAGAATGAGGATGAACTGTGCTTGGAGACCGTATGCAGATTGCGGGTTTTCCAAGACTTCGTGGCCTAATGGATGAGGCAACAAATTTCTAAACATTCCAGAATGAGCTTTCAAAGAGTCATGATTCCTCAATGAAGCATGCGTGTCTTATGTGCCAGAATGATATGAACCACAAGTATGATGTCAATCTATATGTGGATGGTTTATACCATTATATGCTATTCCACAATAAGATAGTGATGTCAGAATGAAAACTTTGGATAATTGCAACTCAGTACAAATTTGAGTGCATTAAAGCCCACTTGTATGCTCAGAATCTGAATTTAATGTACTTTCTATATGCACAGGATAGAACATATTTTCTATGTGATTTTGGATTCAGGAACTAGAGTCAATGAAAAACTCCTTTCCTATTTCAGAGGATGAAACCTTTATTCCCTTAGGTGCAATACCTTATCTTAAGGAATAGTCATTTTCAATACAAATTTCATTCGATTTTTTCAAATCTGTCTGTCACTTTTATGATGATCAGATTGGTCAACTTTACAGCATAACCATTCCCCTCGCTGAAGGAGATGACTCCCATTATAGGGCGGTATATTGGCTGTTTTTTTGACACATGGAAAACATGAGTAACTCTTGCAGAATGTTGGGATAAACATCCTGGATTAGCTGTGCTTGATCGCTCTATGCCCAAGAATGACCGAAGAGATTGCTTGCCATTTTTCAGCCATATAGCGTGGAGGCTGCTTAACAACGGTTGGGTCATAAGCTAGATAGCTATGTCAGCTATGTCGGAGGCTGAATAGCCATAATTGCACAGACTCTGTCTTTCATGATGAATAAACCTCTAAGAAATGGTGTCTGAAAAACCAATTGACAACAACTCAACCTTTTGGTATGATGCAGAGCTGATGATCTTTGTTGCACTTCAATTGTTTAATGTGCACTAATGAAATGTCTCGTGATATATAATCTCACAGAATAGGCTTTGCTCAATGGCGATATGATCAGATATGTAATGATCAATGAAGACAAGATGGTTGGTATGGCTCATTCAGTAGGCATAATTACCTCAAAGAGATGCCAATACACGGATACATATCAAGACATAAGGGCAATAGGCTTATTGTATAGCCTTCAAGGCAGCTAACATTTATGCTGCATTGGTCAGCTCAGTGGCTTCGACCTTCTAGGTGTTATACTCAGGCCGTGGCCTGCATATTGCATTGAGTAATCTTGACACCTTTAATGATCCAATCAGATGATATGTATGAAATATCAAGAATGGTTGCCCCTTTCAATGATCATCGGTGGCAGAGGCTATAGTGCTTGCACCGTGTCAATATACAATTCTAGTCTGGATACATGTTAGACCAGATGTATACAATGTCTAGGTCTTCAAAATCAAGCTCATATGTATGTCATGGCTGATGTATGTGTCAACTTTCATGGAGTTCTGCATGGTTTGACTGTATACAGTCAAGCTTACCAAAACAAAAACAATGATGCAACTTAATTGTTTTATTATTTGTCTTTATTATTATTTGGTTTTTAGTTGTATTTCTAGCTTACCATCTTCCCCCCTCAAGGAAGTGTATTGCCAGGCGGTTGTCAAGCGCCGTTCAAATACAACAGAGGTCCGACCTCTATGTGATGACGTGGAAGCTTTCTATGAAGCTGGATAGCAGTTCTCGGGTTGCAGCCCATTGCACCAACGGTGCATCGCAGTCTTTGGGATGCAGCCCGAATTCACGTCATCAGCGTGGGTCATATAGTGCCCATGCATGTGCTGTATAAAATACAACACTACCCTTCAGCAGCGAAGTGGTTTGCTATTACCATCATCGTATGCTGTGGGATATCAATATATGATCAGAGAGCATGGATATATATATATATGTACCATGTTTGTCAATATCGGAGAGACTATGTCTTCTTTAAAATCCTCATGACTATATGTATAATGGTGGTATACAGATGTCAACACCTTCTCTCTGAGTGATTCATTGATTTCAGATGTGATGTCGTGGCAAAAAATATATGTCCACGTCATTGGCACGAGTCATGTTGTCCATGCATACACGATCTTAGCGCAGGTCACAATACAGTGCCCGAGCATACGCGATTTTAGCGTAGGTCACATTGTGCCTCTGTTTATTACATCTGATAATATATGTTACTCATCTTTGTGAGTCTAGACAACATTGTGCTGATTGCAATGCTTTCTCTGGTGACTTATATATCACAGATTATACCAATGTGGTGATCAGTCCAGTGCAATATTTTGTCACCGGAATGTACAGGGATTGTGAATGATTGCAATCCAGCCGGAGAATAATCTCAACAGCTTATTCTGTACTAATGAATTCATCGGAGTTATACTTATTTCGACGATTCAAAAACCCATGTCATTGTAGTGATGACATCTCATATGAATATATAGGGTTTTTATCAGAATGCTTTTATGTGATGTCAACATATCATGAACAATTCACTTGCATCTCAGGATCAAAGGAGTTACGCTTGGAAGGTCTTGCCTGATGATGGTCACCAACAGTTATCAGCTGTTATTCAGGTGCCAAATTCTGCCTTCAGCACTGGGACTATATCAACCAGTCTTACAGCGATGCACTTGTCCTTCCCACTCTTATATACAGCTATAGTGCCAAAGTATATCTGGTGGGATATATATATACATATATACATTATATATCTATCATCTTCTGATCCAGGAAATGCAATTAAGCATGATATCAGGTTATATGTTATGTATATAGTTCAGCATTCCAAACTTACTCGAGAATGCAAATGCTGAGCAAGAGTCAACTTATAGTCATTGGAATATAGTTTCCCATCTGAGTTTACACTTTATTAGTGATGGTGGATTTAACGTTGTACAAATTTCAACGTTACTTGTGGATGCAGTGGTTTTATCAAAAGCAATCCATCAGAAATCACCAGATCGGAATATGAAATGGATATGTGTGAATCCTATCCACCTCTTCCCCCCTTGAGGAAGTGTGAATACAACAATACATAGGCAGTCAGTTGTTTATATACCTTATAGCTTATAGCTTATTGCTTGCAGTCCTTATAGGAAGCAGCTTATACAGTTTTAGGGTTGTTGCCCAACAGTTCTTGGGTTGTTGCCCGATACATAATCATGTTTGTGTCAACAACAGCATGATATGTTAATGCCAAATACGAAGTTTTACGAAATAAAACTGGTATTTTAGAGCATATATCGTTACAGTGGCCCTGTTACTCAATACAGTGTTTAGGGTGTTACTTAGTATCAGTAACCCTAATACAGGTAAAAAATAAGCAGCATAACGTTTTTGCAAAGTTTTTTTAAGCAAAACTGCATTTAATACCCATATAAACGTAAAGTGTTTTTTAGGAGGTAGGTTACACCCCTGTTACACACATTTAATTTTAGGGTTGTTACAGGGCGTTACACATGCTGCATAAATCAGGGATTGACATTTGATATATAAACATCCATTTTATCGAAAAAAATCAATCCGAAATTTTTAAAATGTGTTTTACGTACAGCATTTTGAGAGATTTATTGCCATAGCAATAGCGTTACCCATATATATTCAACACCTAATATCTAGGGTGTTACATGAGATATGACATGTGTCATTATGATTTCCTGATACCTTAATAGGTATAAAATCATAATCTCACATAAAATGGGCACACATTTTTCGTTTTGAAATCATGCGTGGAGCATTTTTACCTATTTTACAGCTTTTTCAGCCGTATATATATATATATATATATCACATCTCAGTGTGTGTGTGAGTTGCAAGCTAAACAAATGCTGCAACTTTCTTCACTTTTGCACATGATATTTTTCATGGCACAATAGTGAATATCTCAAAATTCAACATGTATGGTGAACATGAAATATGGGTTTTTCTGATTGAAACCCATACAGGCTATTGCACTCTCTGGTGACATAAAGATAAATCAACTGCAAGTGGATTCACAGTTGTGTCAGATCCTAAGATATATTTGAATGTACACAACGAGTATATCAAGTGATATCTTTGTGTTCAAATACATCTGGACACTGCTAGATATAATCTGAGCAGTATTTACACAACACCATGTTTGTGTGTGTATGTCCATAACCTTTGTCAGTTCATTTATGGTTGCTGATCTGAGTTGGTACATGCATGTGAGTGATCAGTTCTGCATCAACTGTCATATGCAATGTAGATTTTGATGTTGCTCCAGCGATAGTGAATATGGCATGGGCAGTGCTCAGCAGTTACCAGCTGCATATTGAGCACTGATACTGCCTTCGGGTCTGGAGATATTCTCCATCCAGCCCTACAGCATGTTGTTTAATCCTGTTACCATTACTATCGCCATCGCTGACATCCAGTACGCACATGTGTTTACTGGATGTTATCCACATTATTGTATACATTGTTATTGATATATTCACTCTGAGTCAGTGAATGTCAATGTATAATGAATGATAGTGTTTGTGCAGTGTATAGTACTGCTGATTAGTACTAGTGTGTGTGTGTGTGTATTTGTTTGCACACACTTTGCAGTATCTTTATGGATATCACAATATCCTAACAATCATGCAGACAGTCAGTATACCACGTACTGTTTATATCTAACATGATATATATATAGCTTAGGGATTGTTGTAATTCCATGATAATCTCATTATGAGTTGATGATAAATTTTTACATGAAGCTCAGGTGAGCATTCCTTCAAATAATCCACCATAGAATGTACGTGTTACCTGGAGAGCATCTCGGCTCCACCAGGGTACGACAAAGTAATTATGGTGTTATGATTATTGTCAGGCACCCTTTGCAACATGAATTCTAATATATATTAGCATTCACTGAAATATGCTCGTGCTCTATGTAATACAGCTGTTAACGTGTTCAAGCTGTAAAGTATAATAAGTATGTACTATTTACAACATTGCAATCATTCAGTCATAAGATGTGTGCATGATATAGAAGTGCATGCACTGTATATTGATGATTGCTGCAAGTGGAATAATTGTATGTGTGTGTGTGCTGATCTGCACACACATGTTGTGCATAGATCATTGTGCTGCCACTTAGTATAATGCTGATGATCAAAAGTATTGTGTGGTCATCAGAACATTGGAATCTGCTGCAGTATGATGATAATGCATTCACAGCAGTATGTATGCTGACAGGCCATAAATCATTGCACGCAGTGATTGTAAACAGTGCGTAGAGATGATTTGCAATAATAGCTGATGTATGTTGTATACTGATGCGAGTGCGCTGTTGATGACAAGTATGAATTGTCGTCGCCATTCATTAGCATATGATACAGCATATTTTTCAAGCGTGATTCATGCGGGCACACGCATGCTGCAATCAACTTCTGCAAAATATGTGACCATCGCGCAGTATGCGACCACCGCGCATGCTGCCACCTGCAATTTAGTAACAATCGCGCAGTATGCGAACATAGCGCATGCTGCCATATGCAATTTAGTGACAATCGCGCAGTATGCGTGTATGATGCCATATAAAAGCAATTCAGTGCAATCATAAAAATTGCGATACTGCGCTGATGATTCTACCGCGCGGAAACGATTCCGCCAACAATTCATCGCATCCGCGAACATGCATATATCCGTGAACCGTTTATCGTATACATTTCATTGTTGCGCCGATATATGCCATATGCACACCTTATCGCGTATATTTGCGATCAGCTGTTGTGCAAGTGCGCTGCGGAAAATCTCCTCGCACAATTATGCGCTGTCGATATGCGAACTATTATTCGGGCTGCAGATATTCAATATTTGCGAACGCTGTCGTATATGCGCCCTCCTGCAAACCTGCGAACAATATTAAATATACTACGCGTATATCACTGCACCCACTTGAGTTCTCGAGTGTCGCGCCTTGACGACTTTTAGAATACCACTGATAAGGGCTGAGCTATGCAAGCCCTGTTATAATATTCAATATTATCAATAATCACTGTGCAGTTGAACAGCATACACAAGTGAACGTATGTGCGGGTTTGTGAGTGCAGTCTATGAATCCAGAGCTGCTGAAGCACAACGCTTCCTCACTTAAGTACCTACGTCTCCCATCATCTTAGATGGTACCGCCATTGGGTTGTGAACCCGAGACGTAGGTTGAACGACCAGCATTGTATAAACGACTAGTTCGTTCGTGCTGCGCATGCATGTTCCGTGCATGCTAAAGCGAAAGATGGTTCTTGAAGAATCGACAAGATGTATCTTTGCTCTGTCATCTTCGAGTTCGGAGTACGAACTCTCGATGACAGGGATGCCTGATGATGTGACATAATCATCTGGCGACATGTACAGTCATCGTCGACCGTACTGACGACTGTCATAAATGTATGACGCGACTCGACCTGTACAGTCATGATCGACCATACTGTCGACTGTCATAATAATATATGACATGACATGACATGACATGACATGGTATGACACGTATGACATGTATGACACATATGTCATCGGTCATAACCCTGACAGGCCAAGATAAGATTGGCGCGGACAAATGTTGGCCCAAGATTGGCGCGGATTGCGAGTTCTGGCAGGATACCGAAGTCCCACAGTTGCTGTCCGACTCCGACTCCGACTAAGGTATAAAAGCTCAATACCTCTTACTTAGCCTTCATTTGCTGCTTACGCTCACCATCGTGCCACCCCTGCCACCTCCTACCAGAGAGTGAGCGACGCGCCGCTGCAAACTCGTGATGCCTCCAGTGTTAAGGTTTGGTGTGCATCGGAATCGTGCCAGTATCGATGTAGATGCCATTCATCGCCATGTGATGGTGCACATGCCATGCCCCGAATGCAATTTGCACCAGTGGACTTTGACAACTATGGCAAACCGCCCTGTCCGCCGCCCGCCGATGCCTCACAGGCATGATCTGATAATGGCTATGTGGCGCTTTACCCGACGAACTCGGTTTTATCTGTTTTTTGAATTGGTAGAGCCAGAACGCTATCCCGATCGCGCTGAATATGCACGGGGTGAAGCGTGGATGACTCCGCGATTAATGGTTATTCCAGTCGACGTTGTACGCCTATTGGTCTGTTGGTACCAGAATGACGAAGCGACACCTTTCGACGAGTACTGTATCAGTTGCGATTGCCTTAGTTGAGCAGGTATAAAAGCTCAATACCTCTTACTTAGCCTTCATTTGCTGCTTACGCTCACCATCGTGCCACCCCAGCTTGACACTAGCAACTAACAACTGACCACGCTCAGGCAAACTCGTCATGAAATGCGATTATTGTGACCTTCCTGCAAACGTTCGCATATGGTTTAATGCTGGTTCGTATCTTGTTGCGATAAATGAGCATACCGAACATTTCGCGTGTATGCGTTGTTCTTACGAAATATTCATGTGCGAGGAAGCAATGGACGACGAAGACGGAGTATACTGGGAGCTGATAGATTAGTAGACCATTACTTTCCGGCGTCTGAAAGGCGTGGAATGAACTAATTCGAGATCGCTTGCCTGGTAGCAACTTACGTACTTTGCAATGTAATAGTAACGCTATGATATGTTGTACGACCAGCTGACTTATGGCTTTTGCGACATATATATATTGTAACACTACTAACGCTAGCAAACATTCTACTTGTAATTAAACGAATATACACCGTTCATGCAACAATACCCGTGTGATGATAGTTGTATAGCCGCGTTTTTTGACGCGGGGCTTGTGTTTATGAACACACCCAATCCAAAAAAGATATCTCTCTCCGTTGATTGCTCGATGATCACTCGAACCACAATGGCAAACCGCATAATGAAGGCATACCGTACCGCATAAACGCATATCGCAACCTACGTGGCTGCCACGTGTCTGCATTACACTGCGCGTTATGATGACGTGGCAGGTCACCCGTCGTCTATAAACCGAGAATAGTAACAGAAAAACACCGTCTAAAAACATGCATACTGGTTCACCTATCCCCAATAGTCTGTTGGACAGCCATTGCACCCGGGCCTGGGTGTGCCTCAGCGTTGCTTGCCCCTTCATCAGCCATATATGGGCACCATGGGGGCGTGTCAACGAACGAACCCATGCGTACGGACGACGTGTGGACAGACGTATGGACGATCGGAATTCGCCAATCCATACGTATGGACGTCAAAATTGGAGTTTGTTGAAACACGCGTGTGGACACATACATCCGCGCGTGTGGATAAGGGTTTACCCACATGGATTAGCGGAATCATGCGTGTGAATACAGGTGTCCGCGCACATACGGTTTATTTACATATATAATACATCGTGTATCATCCGCAATCATCTGAATCAGATGAACTACTACGGCCATCCTCGCTACTACTGTTATCATCGATTTCACGGAAGAAATCCACCTTGCGATCCAACACAACTTGCAAGCAATCAGTTCGTCGTCGAACGGCCAAAGGGACAACATTTCCTTTGTACCGGGCAAGCCAAGCCGGCATGAAAGGAACATCCTGAATTACCACTTGATTCTCAATGCTGTTTGCGCGAACGAATGGTTGAGACACGTCCCATGGCATGCCTTTGCGCAGGTAAATGTTCTTGCTGATATCGTCCGCAAGCGCAGCCGCCTTTGGGTACCAACGGGCCTTCAACAGAAAGATCTCGTGACCGGGAAGATCAAGCTTGACGATCTTCATGATTTCCCCATACCTATCTTCAACGTCATCGTCCGGTATCTCGCCTGTAAGAAGTTGAGCTGGAGTTGGCACTCCCGGACTTCGAAAGATGCTCTTGAAATACCGTTGAGACGCTCTTCAAACCAATGTCGCTGTCGTGCACTCGGAAATCTTCGCGCCCAATCTTGATGCTAGGATACTCCGTCCACGGGGCGATCCCGGCTAAGGCGAAGGTCTGCTCCTCCTCGGTGAAAGGCTGAATCTGCAAAGTTCTTGGGCACCTTCTCCACGTGTCTGGTTGTAGAAACACCGGAACCACGTCATTCGTCATCGGCCTTCGACGACCCGCCCGTCGGTTGCGACGATTCCGTTGTCCAACGTTCCTGCATTCGCAAGTACACACGGGTGGACTCAATGTTCCGTCGTACGTTGTCATACGGTGACCGTACGCCGTCCGTACGCCGTCCACATGGCGTTCGCACAATTTACAGACATGCACATAAGTTGGTACCTGTTGAATGAGTCGAGTGTGTCGTCGAACTTTTTGCACAGAGTGGCGTACTCGGGGAACTCGGTACGAAGGTAGACTTGAATCTTTTCTCTGTCATCTGTTGCGATTGACGCCGCGCAAGTGAATTAGTTGTCTCATAAGAAGACTGAAGAGAAAGAAAAAACGGACAATCGAGAAAACCCATCCGTACGTACGGACAGGTATTCCACACGTGTGGACGGCGTCGTCCGCACGTTGGGCTCTTCGTCCACGCGCTTGGACAGGTGGTACAGTATTGACCAAACGGACAATAGTAAAGTACCGTCCGTGCGTATGGATCGCTGGCCACACGTGTGAACGACTTCGTGCACACGTACTTAAAAAGCATCCACACGCATGGAAAGACTAACATGCATGGCACACATGATACTTAGGGATGTGCTGCTCACCAGCGGTTGGCCGCACAGTGCTTGATTTCGTTGTAAAGATGTTCTGCTTTGCAAGAGGTCGATACTGGGGAGCTCGACCACTTCGATGCATTCGCTTGATGCCAGCAACCATGGAAACCGTTCGCCGCAACTCCAGTCCTTTCATCATGCTGGCGACGGGTTGTGACCGGGTCTTGATGGACAGCTTCAACAACCCGAAATAGTCTTCGAAGACATACATCCAGATTTCCCGTGCAGGGCCGTTGTCCTTCAGCCGGTCGACAATGTGCACGAGAAGATGCGACATAATCACCAACGCCTCAACTCGGTGTCGAGGCGAAGGGGGGGTGAGTACCTCACGGTAGAAATCCGCATCCAGCGCTGCCAGCAGCTGACGCTTGGCGGCCTTGTCGTCGAGGGCACCAGCTCCAGAAGCCGCATTGGCATTGATGCACTCGTCGAACTGGGTCACAAGGGGCTCTGGGTCGTCCGAGGGTCCAAAAGAAATTGCCAACAATTCCTCGTGGTGGCGAAGCGGTCGATGTCCAGGTGGCAACAGCCGCTTGGTCACTTCCAGAAGGGCTCGTTTCCCATCTCGTGGAGAGATTCGAGCCGACGCGTCCACCCACCTACGAGCTGGTGAGTGGGGCGTCGTCAACGAAACCAAATAGCGGAGTAAACATGTCGTTGTAGATGTGGTG
Source organism: Cymbomonas tetramitiformis (assembly GCA_001247695.2). Taxonomy (NCBI): domain Eukaryota; kingdom Viridiplantae; phylum Chlorophyta; class Pyramimonadophyceae; order Pyramimonadales; family Pyramimonadaceae; genus Cymbomonas; species Cymbomonas tetramitiformis. The sequence goes on from LGRX02028421.1 coordinate 16,249, forward strand.
CACATCTTTGCCGATGTCCACGAGGTCAAAAATGTCCTCGTTGGCGGTATCCTTGTCGACAAACGAGCGCTCCAACGCCGTCACCAAGGAGTCCCACCGTAATTGTCGATGAGGCTCACTTCCATAAAATGATGACGCCTTGTTGCCCAAGGTGTCCTTAGCAATACGCTTCACGACGTCGATGTCCCAAGACGATTGCAAAACTGCATTACCTCGCGTCCTGTCAGCTACAGCGAGGGCAACATGGGTTGACTGTGGTGTAGCACGATAGCGTGCACCAACATTTCTAGCAAAAATAGAGTCTAGCTAGGCGCATACGTGCGCCCACGTCCGGTGTTCCAATAGAAGATGAAGCCATCAGAATAATTTCCTATAAGAGGGGCGTTGGGGAAAAGGCGAGGCGAAAATCGTAGAGTGGCGGGTGGCGTGTTGCAGTCACGAAGTGGGAGGGCGAAAGGGGTCGAACGAAACCAACGAAGTCAAAGATGTGGCCGCCAAGGAGTTGTCGACAGGGGTGATCAAGCCCAGTCCAAAACAATTTCCAAAGCAGACAGTCGAAAGAGTTGCCGAAAATCCCAACTCAAAATCTCACCGCAACCGCGCGCAAACCGCACTCCCTAGATGTTCCAATTTAACACCTCGTGAGGCCCCAACGCCCCGCCAATCGGAAAAGCTTAGCCAATCATGGCAAATTTAGCAGTGATGTAAGCGGCGGGGTGATACCCCATAACCTGTGAGATATATTGTTCAGTCGATATATCGGGTTCACTCTTTAATGCATACAAGTGTAAAAGAGATAAAAGGTAAACGAATATATTGAGTGTCTGTGACCTAGGTATCTGTCACCTAGTACTGTACGAGTACTGGTACAGCTAAATGGGAGTCAGGACTACGGTGGGTACAGTGCTAATTCCAACATTTGTGCAGGACATGATGCTTGAGGTGTAGTTGTTCCAAGAGGTGGCAGCGCATCTGGGGGCCTACCCTGGCGGGGTTAACCCCGGTCGTATCTGGCCATGCTACCTCACCCAGTGTTTAGCAATTCCGCTTTCCCTAGCTGACCTGAAATCTTTTGCGCTGGTTGTTTTTCGTTCACCGACTGACAAAAATGTCGTTCGTCATCCAGGTGCGGCGGGAGGTTGACCCAAGGCTCCGGGATCTTGGCAGGAGGATGCGCCCAGCCACCTACCTAGGTTCTTTGTGTGAACCACCTACCTAGGTGTCCGGCCGTTGTACCGCATCTGGGCCTGTATATAATTCATGGCCTGCACGGCGTTGTTCTTTAGATCGTTATTGGTAGCTATTCATCGTTCGGACAACTCTTAGTTTTAGGGGCAGGATAGCAAAATTTGAAAAGGGTTCGCTTTGGTTGCAACTTGCCCGCCTCTATTCTTGCATGGCCTCGTTGCGAAAAATCTGCATTCCCGCAGTTATTGAAATTTATCGAGCTCATGAAATTCTGCTTCCCCGCAGCTCGTTGAATTTGTAAACAATTTAACTCACAGAGCTGCTCTTTTTAAGATCAGCCAAATATTGTATTCACTTGTGGACGGCCGAAATGTGGATTTTACTGTGAAGTGTAGTTGGGTCATGGCAATTTTTTAATAAAAGTTGATAACTTGATAACAGGTTTTACACATTTGTACGGATTGTAATGGTGCTTACAAAGGCAAGATATCATCGCGTTTACACGTATTTAAAAAAAATGAACGGATCGTGCATTTGCACACTCTAAAAAAACGATTACGGTGATTTTTATCCGAACACAGTGTCGACTGCCGCGGTGAACACACTTTTCACTCCACCTACGATGATTGAATATCGGGTTGCCGCTATATCCAAAAGCGGATCATCTCGAAGCACACTCCTCTCCTGCAATGGTATGGAACGGCATACAACGCGTCAGATTACTAAGATCGAGGCTCTAACAATGTGTATGCCATGGGTTCAGCATGATGTCAAGCAGTCACGCTGGGCGAAAGTTTAAACTGGAATGAGCCAGGTAAGCCAGTCAACGAGTCGTATTAAAATTGTGTCAGATCGACATTATCCCGAGTCTCCTCTCGTATCCACTAAACTTGAGGAAACCCCGACTCAACCGTAATAACAGTTACTCCGACAAAGACACCGAATCTAAGGCTTTGGGGCTGGAATTTTGAATAAAGGAAGGAATCATAGCACCTTGCTTGAGGGCCGTTTGCGAAAGTGGCACTGCCACCGCATATGAGGTGGGTCCGATTTGTCAACCTTAGGTCCAGGCTTCTTGTTGATCTTCCGCCTGGCCTGTTCACCAAACGCCGCTGCGAATTGTGCCCCCACACCCACATCTGGCTGAATCTCACCTCGCCACCATGTTTGCGAGGCGGGCTCCGGATTGATGTCATATCATACCCGATGTGCTCCACAACCACGCAGGGAACGTATACACATGCCATGCGACATGGGCTTGATATGACGCGTGGCATACACGCAGGGATGTGGTGCACGCATGCCACGAAAGGTGCAGGAATATGCACCGCTCCGCGGATAGCTCCGGGTGCAAAAGGACCCTGGAAGGCCAATCACCAGCATGGGGAAGTCTAAGCTGCTTGCCACGATGCCCCCGCGGCAGTGTGCCGTGAGCCTATGGCTGTATTTAACCGATGATCCCATAAGAATGCAAATGGATGATCGAAGTGACCTGCACCTGTCACCATAGATGTGAATGGACACCGGGGACTCTCGGCCTTTGAAGCAAATGTAAGGCGGGTCTTGTGCCCACCTTTGGCAGTAGATTCCTTGAACCCGCACACTGTTGTGTACCCTTGCCTAGCATGCTTCTCCAAGTCGGCTATCAGTTCCGGTGAATCCACCTGCCAGAGACCCGGTGCACTTCACTGAGGTATCCCTCCGATTCCACCGCAGCGCACTTTTGCATCGCCGTCACAACCTAGGTCCTGCCTTGGCATCTCGAGGCCCACTTCTGAGCCAGACGCTGACGCTCATGCCTCGTCGCAGCGCATGATTGGCACTTCTGGTAGTGGCGCTCACCCACGACTCCGTGGCATGTCGAGTTGACGCTGGGAGCGACGAGTCGCGCTCGGTTGTCCATCGACAGCCTTGCATGCTTTGTAATCGACCCACTCGGGAACACCCCTTAGACTGATGCGTCCCAGTCGGGGTGCCGCACGCAGGCCGCTGAGAGGCCCACCCCTTAGACTGATGCGTCCCAGTCGGGGTGCCACACGCAGGCCGCTGAGAGGCCCACCCCTTAGACTGATGCGTCCCAGTCGGGGTGCCACACGCAGGCCGCTGAGAGGCCCACCCCTTAGACTGATGCCCTGGGGTGCCGCACACAAGCCGAGAGGCCCACCCCTTAGACTGATGCGTCCCAGTCGGGGTGCCGCATGCAGGACGCTGAGAGGCCCACCCCTTAGACTGATGTGTCTCAGTTGGGGATATCGGTGTGCGGCACGCAGGCCGCTCAGAGGCCCACCGTGTAGCCATAATGCGTAGCCAATTCCGCAACGATCAATGCAGTCCTGCAGACGCGAGCGTTCCCTCAACCTCCCGCCGCACGCTTTTTTATGCCCCACACTCGAGATTTGGAGCCCCTGAGCGATGGCTTTATGGGCAAACAGCGAAGTGAAGTTTGTCACCGGTTTGCCACACGCTTCGGTCGCTGTAGAAAATTCTTTTGAACTTCACCAAAAAGAGCTACTCTTTCAATCACGGTGCAGCACAGTGTCAGTGCAACCCTCGAGAAGCCATCCTTTGCATGCGCAAAGCATGCGAATAACACTGTATGCAAAACAGTTGAGGCAAACGCCAGGCACACCTTCTATTCATGAGATGCAGGTTCTTCCAAGAGAGGTCGTATTTGAAGTGGAGGCGTCTTTTGATGTGAGCATGGTTTGTGTGAGAGGACAGGTTCTTGAGAACACTTCTCGTCAAATCTAGGCTGTCACAGGCTTGCGCCTTTTCGGGCCGTTCACGTGCCTCCATGTGGCAAAGGCGCTTTCCAAATAAACACCTCAACCCCCCACTCACAATATACCTCATTCCATCGCACATTCTCACAATAACGAACTAATCTCATTTCCCCCACTCGCACTTCCTTAAAATATCCACTTCATCAAACCAGTGACATTGATAAGTGGTGTAGTGGTCCATTCTATTGGGCACGCACTATGCTCCATTTCTTCCGCAAAATGATATGTCCGATATGATATATATGACCAATATTCTCCATTTAATTCGCAAAATGACAATTCTATGTTTGATATGACCTATATGACCTATATGACCAATATTTTCCATTTCATCCACATAACGAAATGCCCGTTATGATCTATATGGTTGAGATGCTACATTTCATCCGCAAAAGGATAATATGATACATGACATAATAATGACAAAATATTAAAATGAAAGTATTCACTAGAATGAATGCACTTAGATGTCCGCGCATATCACATAATACATCAATGATAGGGTCTCTCTATGTAGGTAAAAAATAGATAGAGAAAAACCGCCTGATGGCAAGGAATGCTCGCCTCATCCATCATGCGGGGGCGGCGCACAATTCGGCATGTTGCGGCGCATCATTGATGTGTTATGCGATATGCGCGGACGACTACCGACATGTATGCAATATGCATATTCGACATTGCATATTCCTCCTCGCCTGCATCGAGAAACGCAAATGCATGCCCATGTGCCACGCGGATGATGAGCCATGACCGGCACAGATACACGATTGACGACACAAGTGAGGCGTATGTATGCTATTGTACACATCGATGCGACGCGTGCGATTCTTTGGCATCTGGCGCACAAGTATGGAATGTCCCTGTATGCATGGGTGTCACATGGGTGTCACATGCACGGGTGCATGGATGCTCTCCCATGCTTGCATCGATCAAAGGCACGCGGTGCGACAACTGTGCACATACATGTTGCGATATGCTGATGATGACGAGCCGAGTCATGCCAAGGGTCAATCACGACTATTCGTGGAGGTCCAAAATACGCCAATTCGTTCGTCCAAAATTCAGGCCAGTCACAAAATACCGCCCAGAACCTTGAATTTTGAATAACTATGTATTCCAGTGAACTCTGTGCATGGGCATTATTCCAACATGGCCTCTCCTCCGTCTGTTGTGGATAGAAAAAAATTGTGGTTGTTTGTCCGCGTTTTTAAAGACCCGGATACTACAAGGAGTGATGCAGCCCTACAATATGCAGGATATGTGGGTGCCAGTAATGTTAAGTGCAAGTGCATTTTCTGTGGGAAACTGTATATATGGCACGGACACAACGTATTCTACATCACGTTGGGCAGTTTAACAACCAGGGTGTATGGATATATGCCAAGGAACCAAACCTGATTCACCTATGTCCGTTCAATTATTTCGAGATATGTAGTGCACCACTGTTAACCAATCGCGACTATTCAGCGAGGTCCAAAATACGCCTATTCGGGCGATTATTCGGCACGATTTTGGCGATTTGCACGACCCAGAGGACGAGGTGCATCGTTGCTAATCGATGCATCGGTGATCGCCTGGTGATGCCACATGCACATGCGATGTGCGCGACCCTACAACATTCATACATGAATACATCACATGATTGTGCACATATCGGCCAAGTGCGCATGATCGTCCGAATATCCATAGATACCCTAACTTACGCGAGATTGCCAAGGTATGGGGTCAGGTTTTGCAAGAACAATTGTGAGCGATGGATTGGTCCAACATAAAATTGGAGTTTGCCATCGACTTCTTCACTATCGAAATACCTTAAAAGCATATTCCCTTAGTATATATCCATAGAGACATCAATCATTAAGAACCCTAACCTCCCACGAGCAAAAACATACCATGTGTCGCCTGATTATTTCCCCCTGTACGCATGTCCATTAGGTTCGAAAATTCCAAGTGCCGACCATCAAACACGAGGCCTCTAAAAATGACCTAAACCTCCCCAAAAGGTAGCCAAATTCGCCAATCGAGGGCGGTAATCGTTTCAGCACTCGAGGGTAATCTCTCGAGCACTCGAAGATAATCTTTTTAGCACTCAAGGGCAATATTTTTAGCATGCAAGGGCAATCTTTTTAGCACTCGAGGCGGTAATCTTTTTAGCACTCGAGGCGGTAATCTTTTTAGCACTCGGGGGTAATGTTTTTAATGAAGGTGTCAAGCTGTAATATCGGGGGAATAGGCTTGTCAATAATATGGCACGGATAAAGGTCTTATAGATAGATTGGCGTGTCTAAATGCATCCGGTATGCTTGATGCACACGGATCCCGGTCTTGTAATTTCTTTATACCCTACGCCGAGGGTAAAACATCCTCGCGACAACGTATTTCAGAGCTATCCATATTTTTGCAACCAGTGCGCCAATAACAAAGTGCTCACATCCGCTAATATCAGTGTGCCAATATTTGCGGATGTGATCACTTTGTTATTGGCGCGAGAGCTCGCATCTACAAAAAATCGTGTTCTCACGGCTGTCGGGGCACGATCTCGCGGCAATACATATGAATTGATACATTCGCAACGATTGCAGTAATCCGGAATGACGTTGTATAACATAGCACTATACGTTCAATAAGCTTATACGCAGAATATCGGTATATATATATATATATATATGTTCATGCCTGATGCTGTACGCTCGCGATCCATGAATGCGTATATAATTACATAATTGCATATGCAATATGATGCATGCTTTACATTATCCATGTCGCCATGAGAGCATCGTGCAGGTGGCATAAGTGATGTCTATCACTCGTGAATTGCTGACCTGTCACCTTCAATGATGCATGGCAATATGACTGACGGTCGCTGATAGTCACAACCACTGGCTACGACCTCGACCATAAGACCATATACCTTCACCATTAAGATTCAACCTCGTTTAGATTATTCAAATCTTCTTTCATAATACTTTATACTATATACAATATATACACAATATATGACCTATATGACCTATATGACCGATATGCTCCATTTCATCCGCAAAATAATACAACCTGTGCGAGCCATGTGATGCATGCCACTCAAGGAGCGCATTCCCAGGTGACGAGGTGAGGAGCAACGGGGGCGACACACTAATCTGACCCACTCGTAAAAGTGGGCCATGGTAAAAGTTTGCAAAAGAAGGCAAATTTTGAAATGGCCATAGCGAAGCTCCGATCGACTCGATCTATCTCAAATGGACGATGAATGCCGCCCCGTAAAAGTTGGCAAAATTCAAGCGAGGAGGATAGGAACGTCAGATCTTGCCTAGTCACGATGCCGAGTTAATCGTGGTGTCGAGGGACTTCGTCATGGTTTCACAAACACAAGTTCCCTGAATTTCCGCAATGGTTCGGATCAAGTCACTTTGTCATTTTTGGGACAAAAGATTTGCTTCGCGTTTCAAAGATTCACCTCTCGCAGTCGCAAACGCTGAACGTCATAGTCAACAGTGCCGTTCGTAAGTTATTAAGTATGGAAATCTAGATCTATGGAATTCAAGATAGGGTCGACTAATTCACGGCAGCCGAGGGGTTTTCGTGCGTTCTAGCGCAAGAAACTTATGGGATATATTTGTAACAACATTATGAATATATCCTGGAAGTTTCAGGTCATACCTTGAAGCATGCTTCAAACAGTCGCATATTGGCATGAGGCGTTTTGGGTTTGGGTTTTGATTTACCCAAAACTGCCTTGCAGAATTGGAGTTGTCGTGCACCCCAACTCACGAAACCTGGCAGATATATTCATAACAATATTACGAATATATCCCGTAAGTTTCAGGTCATACCTTGAAGCATTCTTCAAACAGTCGCATATCGGCATGAGGCGTTTTGGGTTTGGGTTTTGATTTACCCAAAACTGCCTTACAGAATTGGAGTTGTCGTGCACCCCAACTCACGAAACCTGGCAGATATATTCATAACAATATTACGAATATATCCCGTAAGTTTCAGGCCATACCTTGGAGCATACTTCAAACATTCGCATATTGGCATGAGGCGTTTTGGGTTTGGGTTTTGATTTACCCAAACCCAAAACTGCCTTGCAGAATTGGAGTTGTCGTGCACCCCAACTTACGAAACCTGGCAGATATATTCATAACAATATTACGAATATATCCCGCAAGTTTCAGGCCATACCTTGGAGCATACTTCAAACATTCGCATATTGGCATGAGGCGATTTGGGTTTGGGTTTTGATTTACCCAAACCCAAAACTGCCTTGCAGAATTGGAGTTGTCGTGCACTCCAACTCACGAAACCTGGCAGATATATTTATAACAATATTACGAATATATCCTGGAAGTTTCGGGCCATACCTTGGAGCATACTTCAAACAGTCGCATCTTGACAAGAGGCGTTTTGGGTTTGGGTTTTGATTTACCCAAACCCAAAACTGCCTTGCAGAATTGGAGTTGTCGTGCACTCCAACTCACGAAACCTGGCAGATATATTCATAACAATATTATGAATATATCCTGGAAGTTGCAGGGCTTGCCGTCAAGTACGCTTCAAACTGTCGCATCTTGACAAGAGGCGTTTGGGGTTTAGATTTATCCTCTTGTCAAGATGTGACCGTTTCGAGCGTACTCGACGGCATGCCCGGAAACTTACGGGATATATTCATAATATTGATACGAATATATCCCTTAAGTTTCTTGCGCTAAACCGCACGAAACCCCTCAGGTGCAATGAATTAGTCGACCCTATCTTGAACCGCATCGACTTAGCTTGCAGTCGCGACTGCAAACAAAGCTGATGCGGTTGCGGATGGGGTCGATCACTAGCTCAAAAGAAAGGTATTCGCCTTGTGAGTACATGCATATTCGTTACGAACGTTGAAAACAAATGCACTTCATGTAATGTGATTAAAATCACAAGGGGGTGTGCCTGCAGTAGCGCAACAAAGTTGGGGCGGGCAGCCGATAACCTAGATTTCCATACTTAATAAGTAACAAACGGCACTCCCCTCGACTGCAATATTTTACCGCTGCGATATTTCATATTTCCTTTGTTCTTCAGAGCAATTCCGCCCCGTTTCGTGACGTGGCAGTCGTCGTCTGCGAACTGCACTGTGTACACAACGAAGAAACTTGAATTAAATCTGTGAAATCTCCACCATTGGAATGTTTTTAATCGTCGGTTATCATCGACGCGCCATTTGGCAGAATCAAATAAAATGTCCCACTTTTACGAGTGGGTCAGATTAGTGTGGACGGGGTGTGCAGTGGTCCCACAAGCAGCGGGGGGACGGGAGCCACCATCAAAAGCTCTGGGCTATCTGTAAGCTCCTCCAGCTTGAAACTGTGACCACGGCACCCATGCAAGCAGCACAGTAAGCACACCCTGCACAAGTACACACTGAACGGCATGAGGTCCGCTGACAAAAGCCAGCCCACAGTCATACCTCACCAGTCCCCCAGCGAGTGAGAACACTGTAAGGCGCCACACAGAAGGAAGAGCAAGTTCCAGACTAATCGGGTATTCCCCCGAAGAGGCCGTGCCCACGTGAGAGAGGCCACAGGGACGCCCGCATCCCAGCACCCACATCCATCCTTTGGCCGCCCCCGTTCACAACGAGGTGCTAGAGCCTCAAATCCATCTTAATGAACACGAGTCCCCCGCCAAGCGGTAACAACCCAGAGGCACCGGACGAGACAGACCAATCTGCAAAGCCTTTTCCCATAGCCAGGCCTATGCACACTAGTCTCCCTGCATGTGTAAAGCCATGAAGTATCGGACAAACAGCAACCATCACACAAATCTGTGACGCCCCCCCATGACAATTCCCGCCAGCTAGGCACGTCAGGGACACCTGCATTCCGTCAACCAAAACCACCAAGCGGCCGACCCCGTTCAACCTGTCATGTGGGAACGTCCAAACCCATTTTATAGACGAGCTCCTCCGCAATTGTGAGAAAACGAGGCACCCGACAAAGTCGCCCATCTAAACGGCGCCGTAGAGACGAAGTCGCCCATCTAAACGGCATGTAGAGACGAAGTCGCCCATCTAAACGGCGCCGTAGAGACGAAGTCGCCCATCTAAACGGCATGTAGAGACGAAGTCGCCCATCTAAACAGCGCCATCGAGACGATGTCGCCGATCTAAACGGCGCCGTAGAGACGAAGTCGCCCATCTAAACGGCGCCGTAGAGACGAAGTCGCCCATCTAAACGGCGCCGTAGAGACGAAGTCGCCCATCTAAGCGGCATGTAGAGACGAAGTCGCCCATCTAAACGGCGCCGTCAAGACGATGTCGCCCATCTAAACGGCGCCGTAGAGACGAAGTCGCCCATCTAAACGGCGCCGTAGAGACGAAGTCGCCCGTCTAAACAGCGCCATCGAGACGATGTCGCCCATCTAAACGGCATGTAGAGACGAAATCGCCCATCTAAACGGCATGTAGAGACGAAGTCGCCCATCTAAACGGCGCCGTAGAGACGAAGTCGCCCATCTAAACGGCGCCGTCAAGACGATGTCGCCCATCTAAACGGCGCCGTAGAGACGAAGTCGCCCATCTAAACGGCGCCGTAGAGACAAATCCGCGATGCTCCTCAAGAGGCAGTGTCCACGTGAGAGAGGCACCATAGGGACGCCCGCATTCCATCGCCCACATCCATCAAGCGGTCATCCCCGTTCACAACCAAACCGCAAAGGCTAATGCTGGGTCAGCCACGACGCTGTAAACATGTGAGAAGACCCACCAACACGGCATACAAAGGACAGCCACATCCCCTTGCGAGCAACCCAGCAAGCGGCCATCCTCACAAATTGAAAGCCAGCACCGTCTCCCGCTTCGTACCCCCATCCACACGGACCCGGCACGATGCGTCCATCACGTCAGTCCCTCAGCTTGCGCATGACGCGGGAGACCCGAGAACCCGGACCCAGTTTAACGTTCAAATAGGGCCTCTCTATCAGACAGCGTCGTAAAAAGCCCCACATACGCCTGATGCGGTAACCCTTCTGTGTCGTCCTATGGAAAACAAGCGCACTATGGTAAACAAAGTCTTGCCAAAAAACACATCTCTCAGCGAACCAATCCAGTTGGCTCGTGACAACCCCATACTTAGCCACACATGCACACTGGTGTTCGGGGTAGGGGGTTGCAAGCGCAGATCAATGGCGGGGGCGCAAGCTCAGATGAGGGCAATTCGGTTGATCACTCTCAGCCTTTAGGGCAGCCCTTGGGAATACCGGTTGTGTCATGGGTGGACGAGCTCTACTGAGGCTTTAGGACAGGTAGGGAGCAAGGTGGTGGTCCTGAGTGTAGGCTTGGTGGTGGGGGGAAGGATCGAGCAGCTCGGGCGGCAGAAGTGAACCGGCTTCAGAGACACCGGAACAGCGCGCCAGCAATGCAGTTGCAGAGGGGCTCAGATGGCCCAGGTGACGGTACATACTGCAGCCAAGGATAAGCATACACAAACACAACTCATCAGCTTCCGTGCCCACCGGGCGAGGTTGCTGGCCGTGCCGGAACTAACAGTGAGCAGCTGTCGGGAAGGCAACGACCAGGTGGTGAACTATCGGCCACCGGGAGGGCTTGGGACACACAGGCAACTGTGGGGATGGGACCCCAAGTAGGAACAGTGCGGCGTGACAGTTACATCGCAAGTGTGGAGCGCATTGCTCAAGTTCGCGGCCACCTCGCAAGGCAATCAGCGCAAGGGCTCCAGTCACGGGGAGTTGGTGCTGGGGGTAGAGGGCTACAGGCGCAAGTCGGTGGCGGATGCGCAAGTTTGGATGAGGGCAACCCAGTTTATCATTCTCAGCCCCTTGGGACAGCGCTTGGGCATTCTGGCCGTGGCGTGGGTGGGCAAGCTCTCTTGAGACCAGGCTGTAGGGGGCAGCGGGGTGATGTGGGATGTGGGCTTGGTGGTGGAGGGGTGGCTCGATTGGCGGAGGTGAGCCGGCTCCAGAGACACAGCAGCAGTGCGCCGGCAGGACAGCCGCAGAGGGGCTCAGGTGGCCCAGTGAGGCTCAGGGAGCAGAGGGGTGGTCTTGCGCGTGGGCTTGGTGGTGGAGATATGGCTCGCGCAGCTCGGGGGGCAGGGATGAACCGGCTTCAGGCACAAGGCGGCAGTGCGCTGGCGGTGCAGATGCAGAGGGGCTCGGGTGGCTCAGCGAGGCTTAGGGGGTCCCATTCTTCACTAGTGAGCTCCGGAGAATCTGGATGAGTGTCCCGAAGTGTGTGCTGAATCCTTTGATCCCCGGCGTGGGTACATAGTGCAGTCTCCTGTGGCTTCGGGGTGCCAAAGGAGTCGCAAGGATAAGCATACACTGAACGGCATGAGATCGGCCAACAAAAGCCAGCCCACCATCATCCCAGTGGATGTGAAAAGCAAATCAAGATCAGGGCGGGGCCGTGACAAGATACCACAAACGCATACATATTCCCAACCCAAATGAGCATGGAAAGATGATACGATGTGACCGATCGTCGCCAAACAATTGTTGGTCTCTGGGTTACGGAGTAAGCGGACCCTGCTGGCATGCCCCCCAGTGGCTCCCGGTCGATGGATGGGACCTGTTGGTCCATGGTTATGTCATGAATGCAGTCACACCACACAGCATGGACACCCCATGTCAAAAAGGAAACATGCGGGCACCTAAGTGCTCCCCACAAAATTCAAGGGAGAACACAGAAGTTGTACATCACCACCTTCTGCCTCTCCTCGCAGCACGACAGACGAATCTACCGAGCTCTCCAAGAGGCAGTGCCCGCCAGAATGGCACCACAGGGATAACCGCCTCCCAAAACCCACTTCCACCCGGCGGTCGTCCCCGTTCACAGCGATCCGTCAGTACTTCATATCAAGGTCAAAGAACGCAAGTCCCCCGGCATGTGTAATAACCATGAGCACTGTACACGGAGAGGGAGCTAGCGTCAGACGAATCCAAGACACTCCCAAAAAGCGAGCCGTAGACGAATCCCCGACGCACTCAAAGAGGCAGTACCCATCAGAAGGGTACCACAGGGACAGCCACATCCCATCATCCAAATCATTCCAGTGGCCGTCCCCGTTCACAACGAGATGCCAGTACCCCATAAAGTGGGTATCGATCACCAGTCCCCCGGCAGGTGAAAAAGCCCCAAGGCACTGGACAAAAATAGAGCCAGCCGCAGACGAATCCCCGACGCCCTCAAAGAGGCAGTACCCGCCAGAAGGGTACCACAGGGACAGCCACATCCCATCATCCAAATCATTCCAGTGGCCGTCCCCGTTCACAGCGATCCGCCAGTACCCCATAACGTGGCCGCCACAACCAGTCCCCCGGCAGGTGAAAAAGCCCCAAGGCACTGGACATAAATAGAGCCAGCCGCAGACGAATCCCCGACGCCCTCAAAGAGGCAGTACCCGTCAGAAGGGTACCACAGGGACAGCCACATCCCATCATCCAAATCATTCCAGTGGCCGTCCCCGTTTACAACGAGATGTCAGCACCCCATAACGTGGCTGCCAACCACCAGTCCCCCGGCAAGTGAAAAAGCCTCAAGGCACTGGACATAAATAGAGCCAGCCGCAGACGAATCCCCGACGCCCTCAAAGAGGCAGTACCCGTCAGAAGGGTACCACAGGGACAGCCACAATCCCATCATCCAAATCATTCCAGTGGCCGTCCCCGTTCACAACGAGATGTCAGCACCCCATAACGTGGCTGTCAACCACCAGTCCCCCGGCAGGTGAAAAAGCCCCAATGCACTGGACATAAAAAGAGCCAGCCGCAGACGAATCCCCGAAGGATAAGCATACACACACACACACTGAACGGCATGAGATCGGCCAACAAAAGCCAGCCCATCATCATCCCCGTGGATGTGAAAAGCAAATCAAGAGCAGGGCGGGGCCGTGACAAGATACCACAAACGCATACATATTCCCAACCCAAATGCAAAGCAGCATGGAAAGATGATACGATGTGACCGATCGTCGCCAAACAACTGTTGGTCTCTGGGTTACGGAGTAAGCGGACCCTGCTGGCATGCCCCCCAGTGGCTCCCGGTCGATGGATGGGACCTGTTGGTCCAAAGCACACACACACACACACTGAACGGCATGAGATCGGCCAACAAAAGCCAGCCCATCATCATCCCAGTGGATGTGAAAAGCAAATCAAGAGCAGGGCGGGGCCGTGACAAGATACCACAAACTCATACATATTCCCAACCCAGATGCAAGGCAGCATGGAAGGATGATACGATGTGACCGATCATCGCCCAACAATTGTTGGTCTCTGGGTAACGGAGTAAGCGGACCCTGCTGGCATGCCCCCCAGTGGCTCCCGGTCGATGGATGGGACCTGTTGGTCCATGGTTATGTCATGAATGCAGTCACACCACACAGCATGGACACCCCATGTCAAAAAAGGAAACATGCGGGCACCTAAGTGCTCCCCACAAAATTCAAGGGAGAACACAGAAGTTGTACATCACCACCTTCTGCCTCTCCTCGCAGCACGACAGACGAATCTACCGAGCTCTCCAAGAGGCAGTGCCCGCCAGAATGGCACCACAGGGATAACCGCCTCCCAAAACCCACTTCCACCCGGCGGCCGTCCCCGTTCACAGCGATCCGCCAGTACTTCATATCAAGGTCAAAGAACGCAAGTCCCCCGGCATGTGTAATAACCATGAGCACTGTACACGGAGAGGGAGCTAGCGTCAGACGAATCCAAGACGCTCCCAAAAAAGCGAGCCGTAGACGAATCCCCGACGCACTCAAAGAGGCAGTACTCATCAGAAGGGTACCACAGGGACAGCCACATCCCATCATCCAAATCATTCCAGTGGCCGTCCCCGTTCACAACGAGATGCCAGTACCCCATAAAGTGGGTATCGATCACCAGTCCCCCGGCAGGTGAAAAAGCCCCAAGGCACTGGACATAAATAGAGCCAGCCGCAGACGAATCCCCGACGCCCTCAAAGAGGCAGTACCCGCCAGAAGGGTACCACACACACACACACACAGGGCCCTCCCCCCGGGGCTTGACCCTCGCCGGATTGGCGAGGGGACAAAGAATGGAGCGGGGAGCGTTTGCCGGCTGAGGGGTATGACCCCCCCACACGGCTAGGGTTACGTGTGGTGTCGGTTGATAGCGCTCGGGGTTCCCTGCTGTGGCATCCGAGTGCAGGGTGTTGGCTGCTGCTTTTGCCGATCGGAGCCTTGGTTGTGTGTTCTCCTTCGTGTGTTGATTGTGTTAGTTGTGTTTGCGGTGGTGTCGGTTGGGTGTGGTCTGGACCCGGGCCCGTAAGGACGAATCCGCACTTCTGGTGTGGTGGCCGTCGCTTGCCGTTGCTCTCTACGGTCCAGATCCAGTCTTGGGTTTCACGCACACACGTGTTGTTCGAGTTGTGTACATATTTTGCGCCTGTGCAGGCGTGGTTTCATATATTTGTTTGGGGAGCCAACAGCAGATGGATTTTGCATCAATAGCAACGGTCGAGGGTACCGGAGACCTTCGGGGCGCGGTTACTTTTGCACAGACAGCCCTCCGCGCGATTGGCATAGAGCGCCCATCCAGGCCAACCCAGCTGACTGTCCAGTATATTGGATACATATGTATCTGACGGATGCCTGCTGGCGTCAGCACCTGTCCGCCCAATCCCCCGGGGTGAGAGGCAGGACTCCTAAGGCCACGGCCGGTTGCAAATCTATGGCGATGAGTTTCCGGATGCTGTTTTTTGGCTCGATTTTGGTTTTGGTTTTTCGGTTTGGTGGCAGGTGGTGAGCGTCACTGGGCGTGGTGTTCGAATGAATGAATTATGACTATGAGTTCTGATGAAGGTAATCGGGCGAACGAGGGGTTTGTTTATAGTGTAAATATGGAAGGGGCGGCTGGGCAGGCAGCGGACCTGGCGGTCACGGATAGTGTAAATAATGAAAGGCGTGTTGATGGTGGGAGATCGGCTGGGCAAAGTGTAGGCCCAGCGATGGCGGCGTTGCCAGTGGGCACCCTGGTGGAGGTGTATTGGCCAGGTGAGCGCAGCTGGTATGGTGGACGGTTAGGGGGGGGGGCATCTGTGGAGGGGGCGACGGTGATTGAGTACCTTGATGGGAACCCGGAGAGAGAGGAGGTGTTCCTGGAGGACAGGCCGAGAGGCCCGGGTGATCATGACGGTTTCCTGTCCAGGCGGGGTGGTGGGCGGCGCGTCGGGGTGAAGACGGTTGGTGGCTGGAGCAGGGAGGCGGAAAAGGGCTTGCTTATGGGTTGGCGGCGGTTGCCTCGGGGGGATGCGGGCGCGGGTGCGGGTGGCGAAACTGAGGGGGTCAGCGGGGAGGACCGGGCCGGAGTGGATGGTCTGGCGGGTGGGATGGCAGTGAGCAGCGGAGAGGGCGTGGAGGGCCCTCGTCTGTCACTTCGGTTGGAACTGTCGGGGCGTTCGGATGGGGTTAGCGTTGATCTTGGGAGTGGTGCTGTAGCGGTGGAACAGTTGGGTGGTGAGGAGGCCGTGGGGGTGGCGGGTGAGGGTGTCCACTGGGTAAGGTTAGGAACGAGGACGGTGGGGGCAGAGCGCGGGGCTGATGTGGCGGGTGTGGGAGGGGCTGTGGAGCCACTGAGACCGTTGGGGGGTGCCTCGGGAGGGACTATTGGGTCGGCGCAGCTCGAGGGAAGAGGCGGGCGGAAGGGCGCAGGACAGCGGGTAGGGGGTGTGGTTTGCTCGGTGCCGGGGTGCTCAGTGGGGGCCCTAGGAAGCAGACAAGCCCTGACGGAGCATTTTCGGCGGAGCCATCCTGACACATCGGGGCTTCTGCTTTCTGCGGCGAGGCTCACGCGGTGCCCTGAGCAGAGCTGTGGACATATCCTCTCGGAGACTAGATTGCGGCAGCATCAAGGTCGGGGTGGGGGCTGTCTGGCTAGTTATGCTCAGCGTTGTGCGCCGGCTCTGGGGGAGGCGGCAGTGGGGGGCGGGGCAATCCACGGGCGGCGAGGCGGGCGCAGGGGCAGCACGGAGGCGAGAGCTTGGTGGGGGACCCGGATGGGCTTGGAGAGGCGGGGTGGACATGGCTGGGAGGACTGAGTGTCGACGAGTGTGCTGTGGGCGACTTCCCTTCCCTGATGGTGCCGAAGAAGTTGTGGGGACTGTTCACCGAGTGTGTGATGGTCGCGCTTCGGAGGATGCGGGTGGACACAGAGGACGTCGAGTCCTACAAGCTGTTCTTTTTAATCCCGCGCCTGGATCTTCAGCCGGTCCAGCAGGGGGTGAAGCAGGGTGTGGCCCAGGTCATTAAGGAGCGTTGCGCCCGCTTCCTACGCGGCGAGTGGGAGGGGCTGCATGCGGAGGTGCCGGGGGATCGACGAGCTGTGGCCGAGGCGGATGAGGAACGGGTGCTGCGAGATGCTGTGCAGTTGGTGAAGGCGGGGCAGCTGGGAAAGGCAGCAAAGAGGCTGGAGTTGGCCAAGCTGGTACCAGCGACGGAGGAGACGTTGCTGAAGCTGGAGCAGTCGCACCTGGCTGGGACAGGCAGGAGGCACGATGTGGGAGAGGATCGCCGGCTGGAGCTTCGGGGGCAGGCGCTTGAGCTAGATGAGAAGACGTTCGATGATGTAATGCGTAACCTGCCGCGGGCCTCGGGACCGGGCAGCTCTCAGTGGCGTTGGGAGCATATGTGGGCGGTCCATGTCTCTGGTGGGCGAGATGCACTGCTGGAGGTGTGCAACCATCTGGCGGCAGGTCGGGCCCCGGCGGGGGTTCGGGAGTGGTTGACAGGCGCTAGGTTAGTGGCGTTGCTGAAGGACGACCTCGGCGTCAACGTCCGGCCCATTGCGTGTGGCGAAGTTCTCCGGAAGCTAGCGGCGAAGGTCATATGCAGGCAGCGTGCGAAGGCCCTCAGGGCTCGATTTTGTGGGCGTCGACAGGATGATGAGCATGGTGGACTGCGGGCGGCCCAG
>LGRX02028422.1:0-45502 GCA_001247695.2 Cymbomonas tetramitiformis
TTGCTTATGGGTTGGCGGCGGTTGCCTCGGGGGGATGCGGGCGCGGGTGCGGGTGGCGAAACTGAGGGGGTCAGCGGGGAGGACCGGGCCGGAGTGGATGGTCTGGCGGGTGGGATGGCAGTGAGCAGCGGAGAGGGCGTGGAGGGCCCTCGTCTGTCACTTCGGTTGGAACTGTCGGGGCGTTCGGATGGGGTTAGCGTTGATCTTGGGAGTGGTGCTGTAGCGGTGGAACAGTTGGGTGGTGAGGAGGCCGTGGGGGTGGCGGGTGAGGGTGTCCACTGGGTAAGGTTAGGAACGAGGACGGTGGGGGCAGAGCGCGGGGCTGATGTGGCGGGTGTGGGAGGGGCTGTGGAGCCACTGAGACCGTTGGGGGGTGCCTCGGGAGGGACTAGTGGGTCGGCGCAGCTCGAGGGAAGTGGCGGGCGGAAGGGGGCAGGACAGCGGGTGGGGGGTGTGGTCTGCTCGGTGCCGGGGTGCTCAGTGGGGGCCCTAGGAAGCAGACGAGCCCTGACGGAGCATTTTCGGCGGAGCCATCCTGACGCATCGGGGCTTCTGCTGTCTGCGGCGAGGCTCACGCGGTGCCCTGAGCAGAGCTGTGGACATATCCTCTCGGAGACTGGATTGCGGCAGCATCAAGGTCGGGGTGGGGGCTGTCTGGCTAGTTATGCTCAGCGTTGTGCGCCGGCTCAGGGGGGAGGCGGCAGTGGGGGCCGGGGGGCAATCCACGGGCGGCGGGGCGGGCGCAGGGGCAGCACGGAGGCGAGAGCTTGGTGGGGGACCCGGATGGGCTTGGAGAGGCGGGGTGGACATGGCTGCGAGGACTGAGTGTCGACGAGTGTGCTGTGAGCGACTTCCCTTCCCTGATGGTGCCGAAGAAGTTGTGGGGACTGTTCACCGAGTGTGTGATGGTCGCGCTTCGGAGGATGCGGGTGGACACAGAGGACGTCGAGGCCTACAAGCTGTTCTTTTTACTCCCGCGCCTGGTTCTTCAGCCGGTCCAGCAGGGGGTGAAGCAGGGTGTGGCCCAGGTCATTAAGGAGCGTTGCGCCCGCTTCCTACGCGGCGAGTGGGAGGGGCTGCATGCGGAGGTGCCGGGGGATCGACGAGCTGTGGCCGAGGCGGATGAGGAACGGGTGCTGCGAGATGCTGTGCGGTTGGTGAAGGCGGGGCAGCTGGGAAAGGCAGCGAAGAGGCTGGAGTTGGCCAAGCTGGCACCAGCGACGGAGGAGACGTTGCTGAAGCTGGAGCGGTTGCACCCGGCTGGGACAGGCAGGAGGCAAGATGTGGGAGAGGATCGCCGGCGGGAGCTTCGGGGGCAGGCGCTTGAGCTGGATGAGAAGACGTTCGATGATGTAATGCGTAATCTGCCGCGGGCCTCGGGACCGGGCAGCTCTCAGTGGCGCTGGGAGCATATGTGGGCGGTCCATGTCTCTGGTGGGCGAGATGCACTGTTGGAGGTGTGCAACCATCTGGCGGCAGGTCGGGCCCCGGCGGGGTTCGGGAGTGGTTGGCAGGCGCTAGGTTAGTGGCGTTGCTGAAGGACGACCTCGGCGTCAACGTCCGGCCCATTGCGTGTGGCGAAGTTCTCCGGAAGCTAGTGGCGAAGGTCATATGCAGGCAGCGTGCGAAGGCCCTCAGGGCTCGATTTTGTGGGCGTCGACAGGATGATGACCATGGTGGACTGCGGGCGGCCCAGATTGGGGTTGCGGTGAAGGGAGGGGCGGACCTGGGGGTCCACACTGTTCAGGCGGCCCTGGATCGGCACCCGGAATGGGTCTGTGTTAAGGCAGATGCCAGGAATGCCTTCAATGCGGTGCACCGTGAGGCAATGTTTGAGGCTATCGAGCGGGACTTCCCGGAGCTGTGGGCATGGACGGACCTTTATTATGGGGTGGATGCGAACCTGGGGTTTCGGCTGGGGGGTGTTGATGGCTCGGTGATGCGGTTTGTCAAGTCGAAGGAGGGCACACAGCAGGGGGACCCCTGGGGCCACTTTACTTGGCTGCCCCGTTGCAGGTGGTGCTGGAGCGGGTTCAGGAGGGACACCCTAGCGTGGTCATCTTTGCCTACTTGGATGATGCTTTCTTCCTGGGCCCTCCGGTTGAAGCGGCGCTCGCGTATGAGACTTATATGGAGGAGGCAGTGGCGATTGGCCTGGATATTCAGCCGGTGAAGTCAGCGGCTTTCTCGCCTGAGGGGGACGCCAGTTGCTTCGAGGCCGGGATGCCGGGTGCACGGGGGGAGCTGGACTTCATCGATGTCTTGGGGGTGCCGGTGCGGAAGGCAGAGGCGGTTAGTGTGGAGATGTTGAAGAAGGTGGAGGAGTTATGTGGCATCCTGCCCCTCTTGAACAAGCTTTGGCATGCGCAGGCCCAGGGGCTCCTGCTTCCATTCTGTGCCCACCCGAGGCTGGGGTTCTGGCTGCGAGCGAGGTGTGCCGCCGGAGATGATGCGGGGGGCGGCTGAGGAGCATGACAGGAGGATGCAGGGGGTGTTGCGGGACTTGCTGCCTGGCGGTGGATTGGCGTGGCATTCCTGTGGGTTTGCCACCCTCCCGCATGGGATGGGCCTGACTAAGGCGGCGAGGGTGAGCAGTGCGGCCTGGGTTGGTGGGTTTGCGCAAGTCTGGGAGGATATGCGGGAGCTCTTTCCAACAGTGACGACGGGGGCCGAGGACCTCGGGGCTGAGAGCGACTTGCCGTATGTTAATTCTTTGCAAGCGGCCATGCAGAAGGTGTTGGAGGCGATGGAGGTGATTGGGGACGGAGGCGAGGGGAGCAAATGAGCATTTGCCACCACAAGTGCCAAAGGCGGACGACGTCAAGAAGTTGAGTGATTACAGCAGGTCTCAAAAACGTGCCCAACGGGTCTATGCTGCTGTCCTCCACTCTGCGGATTGGCTTTGGCTGGCTGGGCACGTGGGGGCGTCTCGGCTCCCCTGGCTTTTCTCGGTGACCTTCAACAGTATTGGGCCTGCTTTCTTGAGGGGTGTTCCATGCTGCCCAGCCCTGGAGCTCAGTTCGGCGGAATACCGGGTGGCCCTGCGGCACATTCTTCATGCGGAGCAGCCCCTCCTTGGCCAAGTGGAGGAGTGCCCCGATTGTGGAGGAGAGCGGGATCCCACCGGGACACACTTACTGGCATGCCGGGGGGGAGTGGGGGCTGGGGGAGGAAATTGGTACTCTTTCATCCACCACAAACTGCAGAGGGTGCTGTTCGAGGTGGCCAAGTCTGCCTATTCCTTGGCGTCTGCATTGCACGATGACTTCGCGGGCTACCTGACCTACTCACGGAACCATTGCCCGGATGTGACAGTGCTGGATGCGGAGGGACCGGGCCAGCATGTGCTGTTTGATGTGGTCACGGCGCGGCCGATGTCAGACGCGCACCTGGGAGCGGCCATGATGGCCCCCGGGCGGCGGCGAAGAAGGTAGAGGAGAGCAAGGTGGCAACGTACAGGGATGTCCGCCCACATCACTTCATCCCTTTGGGGTGGAGGTGTACGGTGGGCTGGGGCCTGCGGCGTATGGATTCCTTCGGAAGACGCAGCGGGGCTTCAGGGAGCGGCGGTGCATGGAGGCGAACGCGGAAGGGGGAGAGCAGGTGGATGGCAATGGGGACGAGGACGAGGACGAGGACGAGGACGAGGACGAGGACGAGGACGAGGACGAGGACGAGGACGAGGAAGCGGCACGTGACGGGGCGGTGGGCTGTAAGGAGAAGTGGGTCCGGCTGCTTTGTTTCGAGCTTGCACGGGGGGGTGCAGGGCTGATCATCAGGCGGGCTGTAGGACGATGTCCGGCCGGAAGTGGGTGGCGTCGGGCTGGCGGAGAGCGTGTGGGAGGAGGCATGGGCCCGGACCTGGATCGGGGGGAGGCGGACCGACGGGAAGGGGCGGAGAGGTTGGCACTGATGGACAGAGCGTGGGAGGACGCGTTCGAGGAGACAGACTATGCCACGCAGGATGGGTCTGGCGGTGGGATGCAGGAATCTGAGGGAACGCAGCGTGAGCGGTCTGGGCAGGCTCCCGGTGAGGCAGGCGAGGCAGGCGCGATGGCATCGAGGCTTTTGGAGAGCATGGAGGACGTGCGGCGGGAGGTGGAGCATCTGGGCACTGTGGAGGGTCAAGGAGGGGGCACCGCCGAGGCGCGATCTGGAGGGGCACGGGCAGGCATAGGCGGGCTCAGCCAGGCGGCGTCAAGTGTCGAGGATATCTTGAATGAGTGGGATGACCTTTTGTCGCCGGGCCCGGGGAGTGGGGTCTGGACTCAGGAGCAGAGTGGGGCCTCGCCGGAGCAAGCAATGGCCTTGGCTGAGGGAGGGGTGGCCACCTTGATGGGGGCGAGCAGGCGGGTGGCCGGCCTTCTTGGGGGGGTTGATGGCATGGGGGGAACTGATGAGGATGACGGGGGAGATGTGGGGAGGTCCGCGGGTGGAGATGACACACGCCGGGCCCCTCAGAGCCCGGGGGCCCATCCTGGCAGCGATGACCACTTACAACAGGTTGCACGGCAGCATACGGCATCTCATCAGCTTCCGTGCCCACCGGGCGAGGTTGCTGGCCGTGCCGGAACTAACAGTGAGCAGCTGTCGGGAAGGCGACGACCGGGTGGTGAACTATCGGCCACCGGGAGGGCTTGGGACACACAGGCAACTGTGGGGATGGGACCCCAAGTAGGAACAGTGCGGCGTGACAGTTACAGCGCAAGTGTGGAGCGCATTGCTCAAGTTCGCGGCCACCTCGCAAGGCAATCAGCGCAAGGGCTCCAGTCACGGGGAGTTGGTGCGGGGGGTAGAGGGCTACAGGCGCAAGTCGGTGGCGGATGCGCAAGTTTAGATGAGGGCAACCCAGTTTATCATTCTCAGCCCCTTGGGACAGCGCTTGGGCATTCTGGCCGTGGCGTGGGTGGGCAAGCTCTCTTGAGACCAGGCTGTAGGGGGCAGCGGGGTGATGTGGGGTGTGGGCTTGGTGGTGGAGGGGTGGCTCGATTGGCGGAGGTGAGCCGGCTCCAGAGACACAGCAGCAGTGCGCCGGCAGGACAGCCGCAGAGGGGCTCAGGTGGCCCAGTGAGGCTCAGGGAGCAGAGGGGTGGTCTTGCGCGTGGGCTTGGTGGTGGAGATATGGCTCGCGCAGCTCGGGGGGCAGGGATGAACCGGCTTCAGGCACAAGGCGGCAGTGCGCTGGCGGTGCAGATGCAGAGGGGCTCGGGTGGCTCAGCGAGGCTTAGGGGGTCCCATTCTTCACTAGTGAGCTCCGGAGAATCCGGATGAGTGTCCCGAAGTGTGTGCTGAATCCTTTGATCCCCGGCGTGGGTACATAGTGCAATCTCCTGTGGCTACGGGGTGCCAAAGGATTCGCAAGGATAAGCATACACACTGAACGGCATGAGATCGGCAAGCAAAAGCCAGCCCACCATCATCCCAGTGGATGTGAGAAGCAAATCAAGAGCAGGGCGGGGCCGTGACAAGATACCACAAACACATACATATTCCCAACCCAAATGCAAAGCAGCATGGAAAGATGATACGATGTGGATAAGCATACACACACACAAAGCTGGCGTGGATCTTGTTCATTATATATAATATAACATTCGATACATTGTATCGTGGTGCATGTTAGGAGAAGCAAGTCAAATAAGAACGTGCATTTATCTTAATACAAATAATGATGATCTCATTCCCCTTGCTTGCTTGACCGGCAATTGTCTTAGCAGGAAAGCGCCTGCAACCCTTACCTCTATCTGCCAACGTGTATTCACATTGTTGGCAACTGATTACCGATTCGGCGCCCTTGCAACCCTCGATGATGCCTTGGAGAGTTGAGGCATCAGGCATGCCTCGGAGGGCACGAGATTACCTGCAGTAGTATCGGAATCCCACGTTGTTTCCAGCTCGGTGTAGCTGATCCACTCACCAGCATCGGTTTTGCCCCCAACTAAGGTACCATTTGCCTGTAGCTCCGTGCCGATGGTTATGCTACATACTAAGTGGCTCTCAGATGCATACAAGGAGATGAATGTTGCGCCGATGTTGTTTCCAAAGTCGCAAATCAGATTGTTGCATGTCAGATTCATTGAAAATGCTTCCTCCGGGCGAAGCAACTCCAACAAGGGGATCTCATTATTATTTAGTAGCACACGATCAGCCACCACGCTCTTGTCTCGCATGTGGAAGTTGTCCATCTTCTCTATCAAGGTCGACCACGATAGTAGTGTCCTTGGTGAATGATGGGAGTCATCGTCTGCAATCCACCCTCGGAATCCACAATTCACTGTCAGATCGTGGAGAGTCAGAAATCTCTGCATGGCATGCATGGGTTTTCATCAGATGTCTACAAGAATGTGCAGGATGATGATGTATGTTAAGTAAGGTCAATATCCATAATCTCCATGGCCTGCCTTCATTTTTTAATTCCTGAAAGAAAGCGAGGTTGGCCAAGCATATCACTTGAACGAGGTTCCAAGCAAGATAATAAGATATGGTTGAATACAGCATAGTTGTAAACAACAAGTAAGTAAGTCTGAGCGCAAATAAATGCAACATAATCTGCCTGATGCAAACGGCACTGTAAGCATGACAATTAATAACAATATATATATATATATATATATATACATTAGACAAGGAATAAAAGTTTGAAGAGGATGCAACAAAATTGCTATATCATAATTATTTACCACGGAACACGTGGATCAACACTACTTTCAACGACTGCCCAATCCGTCTGCAAAACATTTCGCCGCCTTATTATGGAAATTCAACTACGGTAACTTTATGTATTTATTTATTTATGGATAATCAAAATTTTAATAGATATATATGCACCATCTGCGCGCATACATCCGCAAATTACTTCCAAGACGGAGGAATCTCAAATAAGCAACATTATTGCCGACTCAATTTGAGTATGATTGTACATGCCATGAAACTTACTAGATTCGATTGTGATTGGCCAATCCATCGATGCACTATCACAGTTATTAGGGTCACAGGCTCAGGTTGATCGGCGGCGATGTTGTCAAACCATGGAAATTTCATTGGTGCGTGGCTCCAATAGTTCAATACCAGCACACTTGTTTGCTTGTACCCATTGCATAGATAGGCGGGCCTCATACCCCTCCTTGGTACCCCGGTACGTACCAAGGAGGGGCATCCCGTACCCCCATCCCACAAGCAAGGCATCCCGCCTCCAATATTTCCAAGTCATTCCTCAACATTATTGCTCATGTGCAAATATCCTCCATCCAGCAACAACCTCCAACAGCCATCCACCTATAACCCACCATGTATGGTGCGCCCATGCCAAGCAAGCAAGCAATTGCTGTTGGCATGGGCCATTGAGATAGGCTTTGATGCACTTATGTAAAAAAGAAAACCCTTGCTAGCGGTGCATTTGTGTTATCATAATGGGGAACGAAGGTGAACGGTTGGAACAAGTGTGCTTATGAATAACCCTATCTATTAAATACGCATTATTTATTCGCTCGTGTATTTGTTGTACACGATTGTGCATGGTTCAGTATATTGCAACGTTCAAATTTAACCCCTATGGAGCGGTTTGTACCGTATACGGTACAACCACTTCAAACTCTAAGCTTGGATTCATTTCTCAGCCCGATAGCACTTGTCGGAATCGGCCATACACGCTTCGCACACCCGTTGCAATAGGTATATCTAATACTCAACAATTTATTCTACACATATACTTAGTATATATATCTCACCCAAGGGCAATTTTGTTGTAGTAAAATCCCCAAAGTTGCTTATTTCTAGGCATGAAATTTGGGTCAAAAGTATCTTAAAGTGTGCAAAATCGAGGTGTAGATGCCATTCATCGACAAGGATTTGTTGGTTCAGTGACCACTATCATATAAAATGACCATGCACCTCATATGGGCAATACTTACTTTCCCAACAGTCGATTTCCCCCGAAAACACACAATATGGCCTTAAGTATGGAAAACATTTGACAAATGATATTTTTTCGTTGTTCTTTTGGTATTTTTTCACCTTATTGCTTGAATATTTCAATGTATTGGTGCGTTTTACTACAGCCACCATCACCAATTTCAAGGCATTAGTAAAGGCGATTGTTTTATAGTCGAGGGGCGACCTGATACTCGAATAAGCGGTTGTGAGAACTGATTTTTGACACTTTTGATTCCTGGAAAACGTGTTTTTTGGCTTGTATATCACCGATATATCGTTGTATATATAATGCGATCATGTATTTTATAGATCAAAATCACTTCATAGGAGTTATGGAACATGTAACGAATCACCCACACTTACCAAGGTACCATATACCGTGAAAACGGCACATTTGTGAAACTAGTGCTTTTGGCAAAAAATTCCATCCGCTCCATAGGGGTTAATTCTTTTGCAATATGAGCAAAGTGCATTTATTTGAAAGCCGATGCCTTCACACGCTGCGCGCTCTCACCTTCATACTCATGCACCAAGTAATTTACGTGCTGCCATGGGGCCTTCAGAAGTTTCCTCAAGTTCAATTCTTCCTCCACAGCGCGCAACTCATCTTTCAGCTGCGAAAATCCAGCATGAATACAATTGTGGCGTTCATTTGCTTGGTCTAGGTACTCGCATACCAGCATTAAATTAACCTGCACAGTTGTATGTGCACACGCACACAATCAATGAACTCCGCTCCATGCATGTCCTCTGTCACATTCGACCTCTATAGGTCGCTCGAAGTTGCACTCAACTCTGCGGCATCATACATACATGCTCGCTCGCTCAGGAGAAGGAAAACAATAATAAAAGTGTTCATTCTGCCATGCATTTTACCCAAAATTTGAGATACGGATTACCAAATTTCTTAGTATCCCACGACCCACACACACACACACACTGAACGGCATGAGATCGGCCAACAAAAGCCAGCCCACCATCATCCCAGTGGATGTGAGAAGCAAATCAAGAGCAGGGCGGGGCCGTGACAAGATACCACAAACGCATACATATTCCCAACCCAAATGCAAAGCAGCATGGAAAGATGAAACGATGTGACCGATCGTCGCCAAACAGCTGTTGGTCTCTGGGTTACGGAGTAAAATGACGCACACACTGAACGGCATGAGATCGGCCAACAAAAGCCAGCCCACCATCATCCCAGTGGATGTGAGAAGCAAATCAGGAGCAGGGCGGGGCCGTGACAAGATACCACAAACTCATACATATTCCCAACCCTGATGCAAAGCAGCATGGAAAGATGAAACGATGTGACCGATCATCGCCCAACAATTGTTGGTCTCTGGGTAACGGAGTAAGCGGACCCTGCTGGCATGCCCCCCAGTGGCTCCCGGTCGATGGATGGGACCTGTTGGTCCATGGTTATGTCATGAATGCAGTCACACCACACAGCATGGACACCCCATGTCAAAAAGGAAACATGCGGGCACCTAAGTGCTCCCCACAAAATTCAAGGGAGAACACAGAAGTTGTACATCACCACCTTCTGTCTCTCCTCGCAGCACGACAGACGAATCTACCGAGCTCTCCAAGAGGCAGTGCCCGCCAGAATGGCACCACAGGGATAACCGCCTCCCAAAACCCACTTCCACCCGGCGGTCGTCCCCGTAAAATGACGCACACACACACACACACACACATACACACAGTCCGGATGAGTGTCCCGAAGTGTGTGCTGAATCCTTTGATCCCCGGCGTGGGTACATAGTAGGATAATCAACTTCTACTTAGTTTGCATACTCATGCATAACATTTTGTTGAATGTGTACGAACTCACACATACACACACACACACACAGTTGAATCTTATAAATCTGAAAAGTGTTTTGTGAGTTACAGTCAGTGCTTTATATCATCACACGTGTGTTCTCTATCTAAGCTTACTGTTACTCAGTCATAGCTTCTACAGTACTCGTACTTGTACTCTTGTGTTCTGTGACAGATACGGTGTACATTTTGAATTGATCTTCTGTCTCTTGCAGACTCATTGTCATCATTACTCTGTCCACATCTACACATAGTACTGTACTCTGTCAGCACAGTCATACTGTCATACTATCATACAGTCAGAATTTGTACTTTTTGCCTCGCTGTGATTAACACTGCATGAGAGTTTACTGTTTTCCTACTCCTCCTTACTCAGTGCCTTTGAAAATATCTCAGCACCACAGCACTGAGTACTCGAAAACGTTCCAAAGCCAGGCTTTTTGTAAAGAAGTTTGCCAAATTCTCCTGCGTAGGCACTTTAGCAATGACAATTCTACCCAGCTCTACCAACTTCCCTACATATCGATTTCTCACTGCCACATGACGTGTTGCTGCATTGTTCAGAACATTCTCTGCCTGTGCCACCGAAGCATGATTGTCTCCATGAATTGTAACAGGCAACTTGACAGGTGAAAACTCAGTCAGCAGATTCACAACATACTCAACGTCCCGTGCACATTCTGACAACGCTATCAATTTTGCCTCTGCCGTGCTCACTGCAACTGTCTTCTGCAATTTTGATGAATACATGACAGTACTTCCATTCAGTAGCACCAGTGAACCTGTAACAGAGCGTCTGGTCACTTTGTCTGCTGCGTGGTCTGCATCTGTATATATACGCTGTTACTACCAGTTCTGCATTCAGTGACGCTGGCGAAGTGCACTGCATAGTCAAGCACACATGAAGAGTTCCCTTCAAATATCTCAGCACACGCTTCAAATGCTGCCAATGCTCCTGCCCGTAGCAGTGAGAGAACCTGGCCAAGTAACAGACCGCTGTCAGAATATCAGGCCGTGAGCACCGCGCCAGCCACATCAATTCCATCACCAGATTAACATAGGGAAGCTTCTCCAACTTCTCCTCCGAGTCCACGGGCATCAGAGACAGTCTGGGCTCCATTGGTGTCATACACGGATTACAATCCTGCATAGAGTACCTCTCCAGCATGCGCTGTATCAGCCCAACCTGACTGATTTGACACTCTCTGACCATAGTCACTGAAAGTCATGCCCAGCAACTCCACCAATGGTCCTTTGTCCTTACTGGGCCATTTCGCACTGAATTCTCTGAAAAATTCCACCTTCCACTCCACTGAAGAAGTGAATACAGTGTAGTCGTCCACGTGCACATACACAAATACCACCAGTGTACCAGGCTGCCAGATGTAAAACAGACACGGGTCAATGTTCGACACCCGTAACCTGTGGTCATAAGCAAGCAGGAACTCTTTGCTCGTCTTGTACCAGATGCGCGGTGCCTGCTTCAAGCCGTACACACTCTTCTGCAGAATTCCATACCTCACTCCTCGAACTATCCGTGCATTGGGCCAACTGACATACAAAGGAACGTCCACGTCCAGGTTACCATTCAGAAAACACGTGATGACGTCCAATGCAAAGGTCAGTAGTCCCAACACCAAACTGAGCTGTATAAGAATTCTCAAGGTGGACAGCTGAGTACACGGTGCATACACGTCCTCGTAGTGCACCCCATGCTGCTGACCATTGCCGCACACGACCCGCCTGGTCTTCCTTTCGGTCAGTTGCCCTGCAGAGTCCAGCTTCGCCTTGTACACAGCCGTCATGCGCATGACCTTCTCACCAGCAGGTACCGTCTCCACCGGCAAGATAGCTTTCTTCACGTCGATGAGAGCGCACTCCTCCTTGTGGTCCGACTCCTGCCACTGCACTGAGTCTGGTCCATTCACCAACTGAACCCATCCTTTCGGCTCCGTCACCCCCACTGGCAACCCCGTCACTTTCTCCTCCTGAGCCACCAGAGCAACATGACGGGTCTCAAACCTCACGCGGGCCTCGCCCACATCGATTGCCGAGCCCCTCACTCCAGCATGACGCTCTAATATCACCTGGTACGGCAACACATGATCCTCCCGTGCCGTAGCACACACCACTGCTGCCTCCCATTCAGCTCCTCCTGACCGCTGCACTCTCACCTTCTCAAACAATGGATAGAATGAGTTCACTGTCCACTGCGCACAATACTCAAAAAGCAACGCAAGATGCTCCACCCGTGCTTCCAGAAACGCACTCACCGGCGTCCAAAATGATCCACCACCAGCACTGCTCAACTTCACGACACCAGTGAACTCGTCACCCTTCTGTACCACGTAGGCACGCAGATCCAGTATAATTGTCGTTGTGCCCACAAAAGCTGAAACGAAGTTTCCATCGAGAGACTCACAGTCATATAACGATCTCAACGGTGTCAGCATAGAGGGATCCCAAGACATCACCAGCTGTCCATACTGATCAACGCGCTCGTCGAACCGAACCATCCCACTTCTGACCACCTTCTCCTTGTCTGGGCTGTACAGCAGATAAGCCGTTGATCGCTCCTCGTGTCCCACGTAGATCAAAGGAGTAGCCCGATCAGCCAGTTTCGAGCGCAGGCTGGCGTCGATGAACGCGTAAGCTCGACACCCGGACACACGCAGCACAGACAGATTGTACTTCTGGTTCAGCACTTGCAAACTGGACTGCATGCCCAGCCGAGCCTTGCAAAGTCGATTGATCAGATATACAGCGTGTCTCATAGCCAAAGGCCACATAGTCGCAGGCAAACCAGTTGTCGCCAGCATAGCTCTAGCCTTCGTCTGCAAGTACTTATTCATAGTCTCCGCCCTGGCATTGTTCTCATGTAGGTACGGTGACGTTGTCCTCTGCACGATGGCATTGTCCTCACAGTACTTCTTCGCCTTCCCAGACACGATGGTCGAGTCATTGTCCGAGTGCAATACAAGCACGTCCAGGTCGTACACCACCTGCTCCACACTGGTGTCCTCCTCAAGGAACGCGCGGCCAGTCGCCTTCACCATTTTACGGTAGTCCTCCAGAGCGTCCACATACTCCAGCTTCTGCTTCCAGACATAGAAATGGCACACGTCCGAGTAGTCATCCACGTGAATAGTGTACCCACGATAACCTTTGGTAGACGTCACGAACGGTCCACCATGATCAGTGAAAGTCAGCTGTCCCATCTTGACAGAGGCCTGCCGCTTCTCCACCACCTTCCGAACAGACTTCGGGACCCTTCCCCTGGCTGTCATCTGCGATGGCCTCTTCGGCGCCGCCACCTGACACGCCATGCACCTCACAGAGCAGCTCAGTACACTGCCACTCCGCAACTCCTCAGAATTCACTCCGAGGTCCACCCCCTGCAGGTCCATGACCTCCACGTGCTTGTCACAAGCGTGGCCCAGCCTCATGTGCGCAACCACTCTCGCGTCCACCCTCGGAACCACCAACTGATCAAGATACAGTACGACCACAGGCCACGGGGTCCCTTGAATGAACACGCGACCGGGCTCAGACTCCACCAGTTCAGAGACGTTGTAACACTGATCAGTCCTCGCAGAGAATATAACGCTGCCCTTAGAATAGATGTGCAGCTCCTCAAATTTAGTCGTCAAACTCCACCAAGTAGCGTTAGGCTTGTACGGCAAAACGAGCAGAAACTCCGTGTTCACAGGGTCCTTCGGAAAGTCCATGAGAACCTTCGTCAGCAGCCTCTCAATGAAGGCGTCGTCGTACGGCGGATTTCCCCAGAAGCTGCGTCCCGTCAGACAATGAAGAAAGACCGAGTTCACCAGGGAATAGTACTCGTTCACCTGTCGATTGTGCTCGTCAGCACATATATCTAGATGAAAGGGCCCCTTCTCCTCGTTCCACTTCTTGAACTCGGTGAACTTCCAGTTAAACTTGTCCCTCACCGGACAGTTCTCCTTCTCGTCGCACTCCACCCCCGACAGTGCGGCCTCCACGATGACCTCAGGTAAGACATACACGTTCCCCTTTCTGCACACGTCGTACTCGCATAAGTTCTTCTTGTCACGCAGTACACGGTCTCCAAATTGAGCATACAGACCAAACTTGTCCTCCAAGCTCACCGCGGATACCAGATTGAAAGGCGACTCCGGCACATACTGCGCCTCCACCGTCAGCACGTCTGCCTTCTTCGTCAGCCGATTCCACAAGGTGATACTCCCTCGACCTCCTCCTCGAGACGTGGTCACTTCGCCCGCCATGACCTTGAAGGACACGGCTGCTGACTTGTTCACCTGTGCGCCGTCAAACATAGACAGGTCATTAAAAATGGACTTCGTCGCCATACTATCAAAGTACAGCTCCCTGTCTGAGTCCACCACAGTCATTGCACACAGGTCTCCTCCTGGAACCTATACAGAGTCCTCGTAGTACTCATTCTGCACTTGTGCGTCGTCCTCCTTGTCGCGATTGAACACACCGTACACCCAAGTGTCCTCCAACACCTCGCCTGTGTACACCACCTTCTGGTCTGCGACAGTAGCAACCACGGGACAGGCTACATGAACTTCCTCGTGATTCTCCAAGTTCCACAGCTCCCCCTCAGAAACCTCTGTACGACGCGGCCGCGCGGAACTGGATGAAGTCGCCGCCTCCACCGTCGCTGCAGCTGCGTCAGGTGCCTTCTTCGCTGCGATTTTCTTGAGCCTGCGCGCATAGTTCTCACGAACCGCCCTTTCCTTAGCAGGATTAAGCTTGATGAACTCCTCCATACCCTCCGGGTTCACTATCCAGCATTTTTCAGCAGAGTGGACGCCAGAGCACGTAGGACATATCAGTTTCTTCCCGTCATTCACCTTCTTCTCCTCGCCCTGTCTCCGCCTGTCCGCAACCAGCGCTCTCGCAACAGCAACAGTCTCACCGTCCACTGTGGCCCCCACTATACTCGACGAAGAAACCAAAGATTGCTGCACCACGTTCACGAAAAAATACTCGGACCTCTGTACGAGCATATTGAAAGAAGGACGACGTTCCTTGCTCATATTAGCAACCACCTGCGAATACTCGATAGGCATAGCGGCCACAGCCATTGCAGTCACCAGCACCTCCACCGTCGTAGGGTCAAGCCTCGCGCCGCCGTAGTTAGCCACAGAGCTCATTACGTCTCCAAAGTACCCCAGCTGCTTCACAGGGTCCTCATTCACGTTCACAGTCAGCTTGCACAGCTTCTTCATTGAACCAGCGAGTTGCCCAAACAGCTGCGGCTCCACTCTGCATTTCAGCTTCCTGAACGCCTTCAAACCGTCATTGCCACAACGTCGTACCACGTCAAAGGCGTCCCCGGCTGTGACCTGCTTCAAAATTGCTGATAAAACCGTACTTGCGACACTGGCAGAACCAGGCAAAGTAATGAAGCTGTCACCGTCTGCACAGTCGCTGTCCTCCGCGTCATTGTCGCCGTACTCAGCCCGTGATAAACGCATATCTCCCGCCCGTGATGAAGGCTTGTCCTCTGCAGTCGATTTGCTACAACCACCCGTTTTAGGAGTAAACGAATTCAGTCCTCTGATATCTGCTATATCTGAGACTGGATAGTCACACACCAGTTCTAGCAAGTCAGGATAAAACGTCACTGCTGACTCTAACTGTGTCTTAAACTGAACCCAGGATTCATACTGATTCCTTTCAGTTCCCGTGTACTTCGTCGTACCCAATAACTTCACCACGCACTGAACTGTCTTCTGTGCGTTGGCAGGGCTAATGACACCCGACTCAGCTTCTTCATGATCTGATGTTTTCTCAGGCTCTTTCTTCTCGGCACTCAACACCTTAATTGTCTCTGCCATTGTCTTCATGAAAGCTGCCTGCTGCTCTACCAAGTCCTGAAGCTGTGATTCCCGCGTGGGATACTTCACCCCCGCGTCAGTCATGACGACTATCTCTGAACTACCTCAGACCTATACCAGGCCCATAACCTAGGATAATCAACTTCTACTTAGTTTGCATACTCATGCATAACATTTTGTTGAATGTGTACGAACTCACACATACACACACACACAGTTGAATCTTATAAATCTGAAAAGTGTTTTGTGAGTTACAGTCAGTGCTTTATATCATCACACGTGTGTTCTCTATCTAAGCTTACTGTTACTCAGTCATAGCTTCTACTGTACTCGTACTTGTACTCTTGTGTTCTGTGACAGATACGGTGTACATTTTGAATTGATCTTCTGTCTCTTGCAGACTCATTGTCATCATTACTCTGTCCACATCTACACATAGTACTGTACTCTGTCAGCACAGTCATACTGTCATACTGTCATACTGTCAGAATTTGTACTTTTTGCCTCTCTGTGATTAACACTGCATGAGAGTTTACTGTTTTCCTACATAGTGCAGTCTCCTGTGGCTACGGGGTGCCAAAGGAGTCGCAAGGATAAGCATACATACACACAGTCCATACCTGGGGAAAAATGGCTTAGGAGGACATAAAGGGTGTCACCTGTGGACTTGTAATTGTTTTGTTTTCTAACACGGAAAGCATGTCAAGTATGATCTCCTCACTTTGACCAGTTAGGTGCACGCTTCTAGGTCCTTGATGATACATAGACATCATCCTCCAAGCAAAACCCCTCCCATGCAAGCATGCTCACACACAATATGATCAGGTTTTAATGGCGTGCGATATAATACGACTGGCACACATACACATTATAGCTGTTTGTTTGGTCGGATCTTTGGTGATTGAGCTTTGCTACTTCATATATCTGTTGCATGACGAGACAGCAGTGTTCTGTATGCCCAATGCATGCATGCGATGAATTTGCTATACGAGCAAGTTTGGCGTCGGCTGAAACAATTCTTAGCGGTGCGGAAGCTAAACACTAAGATGTGAACCATGTACATGCCATCTACAGCAGTTTGAGACGCAGAAGCAAGGTACAAATCACGGCGGCTTTGCATATGCAAACTTTGAGAATGGACGGATGATTATATTACAGCACAAGGCAAAGCGTGCCAGGTAATATACATATCTTGCTAGGTGTCCCATGGAATCATTGAAACATACCATGGAATGCTGCCGTATGTGTGCCGCCACGTCAGGTTACACGCGATACATACATATTAAGCCCCCCACCACCACCAACCATGTCAAGACCGTGCTAATGACCCGCCACCGGCGGATGAGCCGGCCTACAGGTGTCCCGTGTGCTCGGTGAGGGCGGGTGCGCATCCTGTGGCGATGGCCCAGCACTTGCGGGAGGCGCATAAGCCGATTGATTATTACCAGGGCATGGATCTCACAGCCTTCGGATGTGCGACATGCCCCACGTGTGAGGTTGCGTATGTCAGTGGGGCTGAGCTGACTGCCCATCATAACACTTACTTGTGAGCACAGGAAACAGGGAGCGGATGCTGAGGTGGGGGCTGCTGGTGGAGCTCAGCGGCAGGAGCGGTCGGTTGACCCGGTGATCCCTGAAGCATCGTGCGTGGGAGTGGCTTTGGGCTCTCCCACCCTCGGAGGTAGGTCTTTGCGTGCCCGTTTTCCTCTGCCCGGCATCTCCCGAAGCTTGCTAAGGAAGGGATGCCGGCGAGCGTGCGTGCACGCGGCTCCGCTAGTCCTAAAGGAGACGGCGGTTGAGGCGGAGTGTCGGCAGACACCGGTGGCTTCGGGGCCTGGTGGAGGAGACAGCCGTTGAGGCGGAGTGTCGGCGGATACCGTTGGCTTGGGACCTGGTGGAGGAGACGCCGTTGAGGCGGAGTAGTGTTGGTAGATGCCGGTGGCTTCGGGGGCCTGGTGGAGGAGACAGCCGTTGAGGCGGGAGTAGTGTTGGTGGATGCCGGTGGCTTCGGGGCCTGGTGGAGGAGACAGCCGTTGAGGCGGGTGTCGGTGGATGCCGGTGGCTTCGGGGCCTGGTGGAGACGGGGCTCCGTTGAGGCGGAGTGCCGGCGGATGCCCGGTGGCTTCGAGGCCTGGTGGAGGAGACAGCCGTTGAGGCGGAGTGTCGGTGGATGCCGGTGGCTTCGGGGCCTGGTGGAGGAACAGGGCTCCGTTGAGGCGGAGTGTTGGTGGATGCCGGTGGCCCGGGGCCTGCTGGTGGAGGAGACAGCCGTTGAGGCGGGTGTCGGTGGATGCCGGTGGCTTTAGGGCCTGGTGGAGGAGGAAGCCGTTGAGGCGGAGTGTTGGTGGGTGCCGGTGGCTTCGGGGCCTGGTGGAGAGACAGCCGTTGAGGCGGAGTGTCGGCGGATGCCGGTGGCTTTGGGGCCTGGTGGAGGAGACGGCCGTTGAGGCGGAGTGTCGGTGGGTGCCGGTGGCCGGGGCCTGGTGGAGGAGACAGCCGTTGAGGCGGAGTGTCGGTGGGTGCTGGTGGCTTCGGGGCCTGGTGGAGGAGACAGTCGTTGAGGCGGAGTGTTGGTGGATGCCGGTGGCTTCGGGGCCTGGGTGCCCTCAGCTGCGGTTCGAGCATCTTGATGCCGTCTACGGTGCTGGGGATGGGGTGGCGGCCATCCAGCATGCCTGTGAACAGATTGTGTCCAACAAGATTCCAGCGGAGGTCCAGCCGTGGATCATGGGGGCACGGTTCGTTGGTCACTCTCGTTAAGTAAGCCAGGGGCGGGTGGGGTGCGCCCGATTGCTTGCGGTGATGAAGTGCTCAGGAGGTTAGCCGGGAAGCAAGGAAATTGCATTACTTTTTTATGGCTGGCACGGCAGGGGCCATCCTTCCCAAGTGGATGGGCAAGGCTTAATGACCCCAAGGTTCAGTTAGTTGCTCCTCCTTCGGTATTGTGCCCACCCTCGCTTCATGCATCTGGTTCTGGGGGTGCACGGGGGGTGCAGCCGCACATGTTGATGCGGCGGGGCCTTGAGCGTGACTCGGGCATTCAGCGGTGCTTACTAGAGGTGAGAGGCAGCCCCGCCCTAGCACCCTACCCGCTTGGTGAGGATGCGGTAGCTTTGAGTCAGTTGCCGACCCAGTGGGGGGGGTTGGGCTTGACTTCGGCTCAGCAATTTGCGCCGGCGGGGTGGCTGGGCTCGTGGGCACACGGGTGGAAGCGTGCGTGTTGTGGTGATGTTCCTGGCGATCAAAGAGTTGCTCCCGCACCTTGGAGCACCGGAGGGAATTGAATCAGGTGGACACCCTCTCGTGGCGGGTTTTGTCTCGGCGATGGAGGACGTGCGCGGTGCGAAGGAGCGGGTGCTGGCGGCGAGGGCGGATGGGCATGTGCTGCCGGAGGCGCTCAAGGTCCCGGAGGAGGCGCCAAAATGGGAGAGTTTCAGTGATGACACTCGGCCGGCGAGTCAGAAAGAGCTAACAATTTGTCAACATGGTTCTGACTGGCTTCATCTGTTTGATGCAGCGAGCTCCTCTGTCCAGGCGCGGCTAGTCAGCCTTTCTCGGGATGGGGCCACGCACGTGGCACTTGAATGCCTTGCAACTGTATGGAGGGGGGCTTCCGCCTCAAGCCCATCGCCTCGGTGGTTTCGTTGTGCTTGCAGCTCAGCATCACTCTCCCTCTGGTCCGAGAGGTGTCCGCCGTAGGGACTGGGCGGTGCAGATGTGGTGGGGTGGTGGACGAGTTTGGGTACCACTACCTTGCATGTAACCGCATGAGTATGTTCATCTACCGCCACGATGCGGTGCAAGACGTGCTCGTTGAGATGCTGCGCAAGGTGTTCGACCCCGCCTCCGTGAAGAAGACACATGCATACCCATACCACCACAGTATTTCGCCGAGGTGGAGGCCGGACATCACGGTTCTCAACTACGATGGGTGTGGACGGCATCTCATCATCGACGCCATAATTGGGACCCCTTGTGCCCTCTCTCATGTGGGGAGGGTGTCTCAGGTGCCGTTGCATACTGCATTATGGGGATGTCACCCCGCATCGACTGGTGCCGTTTGCGGTGGAGACATTCGGAGGCCTGGGTGAGCAGGCGAAGGACGAAGTTTGTTCCTCGAGGAGTGCGCGGGGGGAAGGCAGGACCGGCTTGGAACGGAGCTTATCTCGGCTACGTGCGTGGTCTTGCTACTCCGACCTTACGTCATATCGGGGGCAGAAGATCATGGTTGCGTTGCATGGGGCTCAAGCCTTTGGGCTGCACAACAGGGCTTTGGCGGACTTTCCACAGTGAGTTCTTCGTGGAGAGGCTTTGGTCTTTGTTTTGCAGGTAGGTGGATAGAGACGTATTGCACCTTTTGATGACACAAGACAACTCGAGGAGATCTGATGCAGATCAAGAAGAGAAGAGTCGAGACAGATTGAGACTGATTTGGATTGTTCTAGATTCATTGAGACGTATCGAGAATTGTTCTAGTTGCTCTTGTTTCTTGTAGAACTTGTTTAGCTTGCTTGGGTTTTTGTTAGTCAGGGATGTTTCTGGCTGGACATTTTAGTCAGGGTATTTTTGTGGAGCTTCTTTTAGACTCTTTGGACACTTTTTGTAAAATTGCCATTTAATGGAATCTCCAATCCATGTCAGTGAAATCTCCACGTGCATGTTATCATGCATATGCTCATTTGCTCCATGCATACGATGCTGGATTTGATACAATCATACATTACTATTGCTGCATGTGTGCTCATCATCGACTGCTCACATATATATAACAACAATGATGCCCTATATATATATATATAATTGTGTGTGGCTTATTATAATTTGCCTTCGACCAATTCCATCCTTTGGCAACACGTAGCCATAGAAGATCGGTTGCATCATACATGTTCGTTCCCACATGCATACGTACACTGTCAGTAGTAGCGCGTGCGTGGATGTGCAATAATGGGTATGGATTTCCTTACTTCGGTGACAGATCACAAACCAATCAGAAAGAAAACCAACAAAGAAGACTGTAGTGTCTGTGTGTGGTGATGTAGGTGGAATAATCCTCACCATCATCCAGTGGATTGAAGGCTCTTGAACCCATCGATAGTTGCGGGAGATAAACACGTACTGTGCTCAACCGAGAGAACACTCCTGTTGTTCGCATTTGTGAGCTTCTCCATTGTTTGGACCAGTACGATTGATTGAATAGCTTACTATAGTCAGCCTCCAATGTGAGCCCCACCATCCCATGTTTTCCCCCCCTGAAATATGACAGGCAGATGCAAAGCGTTTCAATCCCAGGGATACATCCATTGAGAGTCCCACTAGCTATCTACCGATCATCATGGGAAAGAATCGCAGGCTTTTTGACAGGAGGTCCTGGAAATCTTTTGTGAATAGTCAATAGTGCCCTGCCAGGTTGAGTATAGTGAGAGATTATTTCTTTAAGATCCCCGCCGCCCCCAGGCCCCTACACACTCAATCTTCGGCCACATATTATACATCATATTATGACCATCTGCTACTTCCGTCCCTAGGAGGATTATATCACTATGTGGCTCCCTTGGCAAGTTCCACAAGCAACTGCTGGCTGTCACCATTAATAATTATGTCCAAAACTGTGCATTACATAATAGAGAGTGGGGGTGAAGTCACCAATATGGCCAGCAGCGCGTCAGCGCTGCTGGTCCATATTGGTGACGAAACCCCCACTCTCTCTTTTATTGTCGATTGAACGGCCCTCGACCAAGCAATCGAAGCGAGAATAAGTATGCCACATCATGAAAGATGCTTTTCACCAATATTTCGATGTTTATGCCACGTCATAAAAATTCACATATTGCTCTTGTAACAGTGTTTCTACTTTCTCGTGACCATGACCTTCGACGTTCTGTGGCATCTCTCATCTCGATCTGTCATCACTGTGTCCTACGTCAGGCTTTCACCGTGCGCGTCAGCGCACGGTGGATCTGCGCCGTCGCGTCAGCGAACGGCGAGGATGTCTAAATAAATTGGCCAATCTAAAACTTGAATGATAGATTTCCAAGATCGATGCTTCGAACTTGGAAATTAACCCAAAGCAGAGCTCTGAACAGAAATCTGCCTCATTTCTCGTTTTCATGTTATTAGCGTTTGCACCTCTCGCCTGCAGTGCTGTGCCTGCAGCTCTCGTCTGCAGTGCTGTGCCTGCAGTGACTTTCTTTAATCTACTATTGTGATTTCTGCACAGCCGGCGCTGCGCAAATGTGTATGCATATAGATATGCATAACTAATGTGTTTCACAAACGCAGGATGAGTGGTCGTCCGCAAATTGAGCTTCGCCACCGCCCGACCCCTCTACCCCCTTGGCCACCTTCGACCGACATCTGTCTCATCGGTCGCCTACGTGAACAACGTTGAGTCATCCGCATTGCACTTGCATTATCTTGTGCATTTCATGTTCACGCTTGTGCATGTGTCTCATCTACGTGCACTCCGTTTCACATAGGTATTTCGCTTGGTCCGCGGGTGTGCATGATCACCGCACACGTTTGCACTCCCACTGCGTGGTCCAACTGTTCACGTGGCGTGTTATATGTTGGCCCTTCCAGCACTTTGTTTACTGTGTTGTGAACGTAAATGTCTTTGTTTGTACCCCGCGCGTGCGGTGGTTCGATCTAGGATCCTTCTAAGGGGTTTTGCAGGATCCCGCGAGGGTTCCCCCGCGCCCATCTCCGCTCACTCACCGTGCACTCTCTGTGCGATGTATTTTCATCTTGCTTGTTGCATCATCTCTCTGTTTTTTGCACAGGCATCTGCGCACAGTCTTGCACTCGCACCCACTGCTGTCTTTGACCTAATTTCTGGGTCAAAGCTGGCAGTGCCACGTGTCCAGGGCTGGGTGGGTCAGTGGATTGGCTTTTCCAAATATTGGTGCTACACCAATATTTGTCAAGAGTCATGAAAGATTGGTACTAGTAGTACCAATATTTCAGGGAATCTTCCAATATTGGAAGGTTCTTATCCATCGACCTATCCAGCCCTGAACACGTGGCGAATTGAAATGCAGAAAAAAATATCTAGCTAAAATTATCTGAAAAATATTTCACATTCAATTTTCAATACGCTCAGCAGTACATCCGACGTGGCGAGCGTAGATTGGTCGAGGGCCGTTCAATCGACAATAAGTGCATGTATCAGGGGTGGTAATCGATTTGTGATTTTGTAAAGTAAATGTCCGATCAATCGATTATTGAAATCAAATC
Organism: Cymbomonas tetramitiformis; assembly: GCA_001247695.2. NCBI lineage: Eukaryota > Viridiplantae > Chlorophyta > Pyramimonadophyceae > Pyramimonadales > Pyramimonadaceae > Cymbomonas > Cymbomonas tetramitiformis. Next base: position 22,842 of record LGRX02028422.1, read on the forward strand.
AATGTGGGATTCGGGGCAAAAGAAATATGATTAATCGGATAATTGCTTTCGAAACCAAAAATATCGCCAGTAGTCTTAAGGGCCAAACAATTAGACAATCAAATCGATTACGGAATTGAACTAATCAAATCGATTCGTTCCATAAGAGCGATGTTACGAAAATGAATGAAACTAATTGAAACAGCCCTTGGCATGTACGTGATATTTGGACTCCACTGAGCAATTGTCAGGATCTCTGGCAGCGCTATTGCTGAAATTAAAGAGGGCAGGTGAGGGATGAGAGAGTAATATTGCAAGCAAAAGAGATAGAGTGAGAAGTGAGCAGCAGTAGTGCAATACTGAGACTGTTAAGTAAGAGAACGAGGGATCGTTATGCCTCTGCTTAGCTATTGCACTGAAACAGAGAGGGAGTATTGATGTTGAAATACATACACATAGGGGTTTATATTATTCTGGGAGCAAATATTGATTGTACCGGAAACAATCAACTTTTGCTATATATTTCAGGAACAATGGATATTTCTATCTGTAGCAAATATTTATTGTTTCCGGTACAATTAATATTTGCTACAGAAATATACAATTCCTTATATATTTTCGGTACAATGAATATTCTTGGCGCAAAGTTTGATCGTGTACCGGAAACAATTTAAAAACTTATATGTTTCCGGTGCAAACACGCATATTCTAGAAGTATAGGTGGCGCTGGCGGTGGATGGGGGCGGTGCGCGCGGGTGGTACTCGGGCGGTGCGCCAGGTGGGTGATGGGGGGAGGGGGACGTCTCAACGTCTCATCTTAGTAGTGACGCTGAGACGATTAGATGCCCCTCCCTCCACCGCCACCCGCCGCCAATGCCCCCCCACCCACCCTGGCTCACGCACCGCCCGAGTACCACCCGCGCACCGCCCCCACCGCCAGCGCCAGATATGCTTCTAGAATCTACGTTTTTGCACCGGAAATAAACATCTAAGTTTTTTCATTGTTTCCGATACAATCAACTTTTGCACCGGAGAGCTTTTGCACCGGAAATACGCGCTGGAATCGAGGTGTCAGGGTTTGCATCGGAAATCATCAAAATTCATTTGCTCCCGGAAAAATCAAAACCTTACACATATATAGAGAGGCAGGGATCATCACTACTATTGCTGAGAGAGAGGGGAAGTGCCACTGAGACTGAAAGAAAGAGTGAATCAAGACGACATACTTGATTGTTGAATGCGTGATCGAGATTGCCGAAAACATTGTAGAAATGAAAGACTTGGTTCTGCGATCTTCTTCCTTTGATAATAAGTGCACCGCTCTCCCTGGATATCAACACACAAAAGCACATACGCACGCATACACACACTGAGTGGCATGAGATCAGCTGACAAAAGCCAGCCCACCTTCATCCCAGTGGAGAAGCAATTCAAAAACAGGTCGGGGCTGTGACCGGATACCATCAACTCAGACATACCCCTATCTCAGATGCAAAGTATCATGAATGGATGAAACGATGTGGTGACCAATCATCGCTTGGACCATGTGTGTGTGCGCGTGTGCGCACACACACACATGGTCAAAGTAAAATGGTGTCAGCCTCGCTCTGAAAAGGCATACATGCATCCTGTAGTGGAGAGCGCGGAATGAACTTAGATTTTTTCATGAGAAGTCCGGGAAGCTACTAAAATTACATGCAATTCGGTGGAATCCGCATGACACAACAACATACGTCGATGTAACCTGAAGACAACTAGTCTACTGGGCCTTTGCAGGTACGGAGGGTCCAGAAACGTCACTTTTCGGCCAAAAACAAGTTAGGGTTTGGGTTTGGGTTCGTAGCATGCGAACCGTCACAGGTATTCACGATCTGAAAATTGCGTATTTTTTTTCAGCTAAATTCCAGTTCGTCGCAAAAAACCCGAGAACTCGAATCGAAGAATTGGATCATTGACATCGATCGCAAAACGGTGACGAAAGTGACGCTTTCGTCACCGTTTTGCGATCGATGTCACGACTTCAAAATTTCGGTTCGGGTTTTGGGGATTGTTGCATCAAACTACAATTGAGCTGAAAAAAAATACGCACTTTTCAGAACTTGAATACCTATAGCGGTTCACATTTTATGAGCCCAAACGCTAAGTGTATTTTGCAGTTTTCCAGCCTTTTTCTGTGAAAAAGGCTGTTACCTTTGGCCGCAGCTGGACCCTCGGTACCTGCAAAGGCCCTACTTAGGACCCTCATTATTTCAGCCTGAGCCATGTGAGCATGTTACAAATATCGCTCTTTGATGTCTTTCGTATTAATTGTATCTACGTCCAGAAGAGCAAGGTTCCGAGATTGTATGTGGTGCAACTACTGTTGGACAGTCTAACTAATAATTGAGTGTAATGCAGCAAAGTTTATTTGTATATTTCGTTGGCAACTTGATTGGGGACAACGATGTATGGAATGAAGCTTAGGAAAATTCAGGATAGCCATCAACGTGTTCCTCAATGGTAATAACCTTGCTTGATCCTCGCAATACAGCTAGGAACAATGGTCTTATGGGTCACCCTTACGTTGCCAGTGGCTGGCGGCTCAGTGGCAAGTACGTAATGTCAAAGTATGCAACCTAGATGGGAAGATAAAATGAATTTGGTGGCCACAAACTATGACTTTGATAATCCTTTGATTCTTTAAGAGTCAAGCTGGCGTAATCAATCATATCAAAACTCCGGGGCATAATTGTGACATCTTACCTGTGAAAATCAGTGGTTCTCTTACAGCCCAAGTCCTATTTTGCAGGCGGGCATCTATCATCGTTTCAAAGTCTCCAAACAAAGTTCGTTTTGTCGCTCCCTCCAGGAACACAGTCAATGGATGTGGCATCACTCCAAACAACTTGATGTCAAGCACAACTTTACAGCTAAGATGTACCTGCTCATAAACCGGCGCCCACAACAATGTGAGTTTGGACTTCAGGAATTTTAGAGCCACCCGTCGGTTGACATATATATGTGCAATTTTTCCAGTTGATATACAACGATTGTATATGTTTTAATATATGTTTTCAATATGCATATCTTCTGACTCACTCATAGGGTCTGAGGGAAATCAATTTTGAAAAGTTCTTACCATCGTTAAATTGCTGTCCGATTTTCTTTTGTGGGACATGAAATGCTGCAATTCTTCAACATTTACATCGAAGATGTCAAGTTCAAGTCCATCGACATTCCTATATCATTCAAGGGACCCTCCCGCTGAGGTCCCATGCAGGCTACTGAAATTGTCAAACCGGCACTACTACGTCAGGCCATGAACCTTAGCTTTGTTTGAAAGCATGTTTTTTGAAGTCTGAGTCGGAACCAACAACTTCAATGGTAAAGAATTGTAACATGATTCACTGACAATATTTACTGAAATTGTCCAGGCAGCTTAACTAGTAACCCTCAGGGCAGAAAATCACAAACTCTTCCTGCAGAGTCGCCGGGCAATTTTGCCGCAAAAAACATTCACATCTAAGAAAAGCAAACTTTTGCCTTGCAGCTCAGCTTGGACTGTTTTAAAACTCTTACAGGGATGCCTGGAATTTCACCTGTGAATATCGAGGGGCTCTAGCAGAACGCTTCCATGCTTCATGCTCAGCGACAGAAGATGATTTATTTTGTCATATCCTTCCATGCCACTGCCGCGTAAAGTCAAGACTTCACAGTCAAAGCCTTTGCCTTCAAAACCTGAGAGTTGTCCCAGAGCAAAACCATCGGAGCAAAATTTAGTGTTTAATATAAAGTTGACAGACTATAGCGATCAATGTCTGTAAAAGTTAAGAATTCGAACTGTCGATTATGCGCCTCGCATATTCTGGTTGTAACCCCTGGCAGAACGTGTTTGCCTCCTGGAATGTCTTAACAACACCCAGGCTGGAGAGAAAACATGCTGTAAACTTCAATGACGGATGTGACGCTCACAGCATGCACCAACTCTACGTTGAGTAATTTTAACACGGGAACAATAGCATGAAAGAAAGCAAAACTACCCAACTTGAGTCCAGTCTCGCAAAAGCACCGTCACTTGAGGGCGGCTCGCGCGGCCCACAGTCTCACTGCGGGACCGGGAACCATACGTATACTCGTAACACGCCCACAGGGCGTAGAATTCTCCCTTTACTTGTTCCCTCTTATTCCTTGAATCTTGTTCTTTTTCCTTTGACAATGACGAGACTTCGTCAAGGTGCGCAGGAGCTCCCAAGCTGTCAACGCGAAGCAAGGGATCTCCTTTACGCGACCAGATGACTGAACCATCGGAGGAAACAAGGTACGTGTCAAGGTATCGCCCAGTTATATGCCGTGGGATGATGGTATCTGACGGCAACGTCACATTTTCAAGAACCGGGCAAGAGAACCGGGCGATATCTTGACGCGTACGGAAACAAGATAGATACCTCTCTCATAGGGATCCAGATATCGAAGTCATAATTATGCTACGCTCCTGAGGTAAATTTGATCCCACGATATCGCCTCTGACAGACAGTTTACCAGTGCCACACTAACTCCGTCCTTAGGAGTCGCGTCGGAGAACGCATTCCCTGTGAAGCCTTCTTAGCACCAGAGCTTCTCTTCACAGTCTGACTAATTCTGACAGTCGTTCACCTCCTGGTTTCTTAGTGGGTACTATGCGCAACCAGCAGCATTATGCACGAAAGATAGGTTTCAGAGGTTACGCTCTATACTACTCGAAAACCCGGTACAAAAATGAAATGGTTGTGCACAGTGGCACTGAGTTTACCTGTGAGCAAAAGATAATTCGATAGCGAAACATTTGCTGAGACCTGCACCTCACTGCTTGGATCTTCTTCTGGGAACCTAACGTCTATGGAATGTACGTAAAAGTCTCCTTCGGGGACGGCAGCCTGATAACCAATTCTTGCCAGGTCGTGCACTACTGCACCAAGAAGAATGCATGTAACGAAATATAGCAGCATACGAAGACTGTGGTAGCGGCTCACGCGGGTTCGCTCTGACACACATTCCGACGCCTTAGCAGGCTGCTCTTCGTCGCGGGTTTCACAAGATGGCTCAACAATCGTCTCCATTATCTCAGCCACAATGTGTCCCGTAGCGTGCCGAAACTGATAGTGACCCTGGTAAGGAAGTCGTTTTCTGCTGAGAGCAACTGAATTTAATTGAAGTTCCAAGGTTGCATGCTGGACTGTAATATTAGAGACTGTTTTTAACTCGACGGTCTTGTGGCCGGAGCCTCGGACGACGCTTTCATTATTGGGACAGGGTACCGTGTCACGGGCGCTGGGAACTTGACAATGACACATGCTGACTGCATGTCACGACTGCGTCTATCGCGTGAGAGACAGCGACACAGTGACCGCAATGAACGTCGCCGGCAGCAGACGGTGAACACATCGACATCGCGGACACCATTCGATTGCCGCTGCCGTTGCGTGACTGCTTACTGTTACTCGTTCTTCGTTGACCCATCCCAATCCGCAATTGCATCGTAAAATTCTTCACAGACAGCTACGCAATTTCATCAACGTTCCTCCGCCTCATGGGGCGAACGGTGCTGTGACTGCTGTGACAGCACATCTGCCTTAGAAATAAATTGCGCGTTTCGCGCACAAGTAACTTGAAGCCTTGAGCTTCAGGTAACTTAAAGATACATCTCTTGGCAGTATGTGTGCCAAGTTTCGTGCTCTAGGACGCACGGGAAGCCCTCGGCTGTTTGGCATCTTTGGGTTTGGGTTCGAACCCAAACCCAAACCCCGAAAACGTCCGCCTTAGAAATAAATTGCGCGTTTCGTGCACAAGTAACCGTGAAGCCTTGAGCTTCAGGTCACTTAAAGATATGTATCTTGGCAGTATTTATGCCAAGTTTCGTGCTCTAGGACGCACCGCGGGAAGCCCTCGGCTGTTCGGCATCTTTGGGTTTGGGTTCGAACCCAAACCCAAACCCAAAACATCTGCCTTAGAAATAAATTGCGCGTTTCGCGCACAAGTAACGTGAAGCCTTGGGCTTCAGGTAGCTTAAAGATACATCTCTTGGCAGTATGTGTGCCAAGTTTCGTGCTCTAGGACGCACGGGAAGCCCTCGGCTGTTTGGCATCTTTGGGTTTGGGTTCGAACCCAAACCCAAACCCAAAACATCTGCCTTAGAAATAATTGCGCGTTTCGCGCACAAGTAACTGAAGCCTTGAGCTTCAGGTAACTTAAAGATATGTATCTTGGCAGTATTTATGCCAAGTTTCGTGCTCTAGGACGCACGGGAAGCCCTCGGCTGTTCGGCATCTTTGGGTTTGGGTTCGAACCCAAACCCAAACCCAAAACATCTGCCTTAGAAATAAATTGCGCGTTTCGCGCACAAGTAACTTGAAGCCTTGAGCTTCAAGTAACTTAAAGATATGTATCTTGGCAGTATTTGTGCCAAGTTTCGTGCTCTAGGACGCACGGGAAGCCCTCGGCTGTTTGGCATCTTTGGGTTTGGGTGTCACGTTCGAACCCAAACCCAAAACATCTGCCTTAGAAATAAATTGCGCGTTTCGCGCACAAGTAACTTGAAGCCTTGAGCTTCAGGTAACTTAAAGATATGTATCTTGGCAGTATTTGTGCCAAGTTTCGTGCTCTAGGACGCACGGGAAGCCCTCGGCTGTTTGCCATCTTTGGGTTTGGGTACGTTCGAACCCAAACCCAAAGGCAAAGGCATAGGACAGTTTCATAGATTCTGTCCCGATGCCTTTGCAACCTCGCATGCTAACTCATATTATAATGAATATTCAACATTCAAGCGTTGGATACCCCACGCCAACGGGAAGCGCTCGGCTGATTTGTTATTTGGGTATGCGCACCCAAATGACAAAAAACGCATCTTTGAAACTCGTTAGTTTCAAAGATGCGTGGCCGATGCCTTCGTGCTTATGTGTATATTTCATATGAAATATGCCATGGAATAAATGTGAATATCCCGCACAAACGGGAAGAGCTCACAGCAGTCACGGCACCGTTCGCCCCATGAGGCGGAGGAACGTTGATGAAATTGCGTAGTTGTCTGTGAAGAATTTTACGATGCAATTGCGGATTGGGATGGGTCAACGAAGAACGAGTAACAGTAAGCAGTCACGCAACGGCAGCGGCAACGATGGTGTCCGCGATGTCGATGTGTTCACCGTCTGCTGCCGGCGACGTTCATTGCGGTCATTGTGTCCCTCTCACGCGATAGACGCAGTCGTGACATGTAGTCAGCATGTGGCATTGTCAAGTTCCCAGCGCCCGTACCGTGTCTACTTTATTGATTTTAAAATCAAATAATTATTTCGCCCCAAAACGACCTTTGTAAAAAAAATAACAAACAATTAATTGATTTGCTCGATTCCCGGTGGTGAAAAAAAACAAAGTCGATTAATTAATTGATTAATCGACAGTCCCGCCGCTAAAAGAACAAACAACAAGGCCGTAATTAATTCGAATGTCGCCGAATGCTGCCAACAACAAACAACAATGACAAACTGGCAAAATAATTCCCGACCCGTCAAAATCGCTCTCACTGCACACCACCACACGCCGGCGAACTCGGGACTGTATCAATATCATAGGTAAACGATATTTGACACGAAGTGGGAACTGATTCCGCGCGATCGAGATGTCATCAGACCTGAGACAGGTCGTCATCGTCATTTCGCCGGATCCGAGGTGCCACCGCTCCGAGGTGCACATGGTAAAGCTGCGAACGGAAGGTCAAAGGCAAAGGGAAAGGCAAAGGGTTTAAGATTTAGCGGCAGTAGGAATAGTTTTCAGAAGCATATGAAAAGTATTCTAGTGCTTCTGAAAACTATTCCTACTTCTTCTATATCCTAAACCCTTTGCCTTGCCTTTTACTGCTGCACGCGACCGGCAAGCATCTTTGAAACCGAGTTTCAAAGATGCGTTTTGTATTTTGGGTGCACCCTAAAATTACAAAACAGCCGAGCGCTTCCCGTTTGTGCGGGATATTCACATGTATTCCATGAAATATTTCGTATGAATTAACACACATGCACACGCAGGGGAAACCCTCGGCTGCTTGGCATCTTTGGGTTTGGGTTCGAACCCAAACTCGAACCCAAAACATCTGCCTTAGAAATAAATTGCGCGTTTCGCGCACAAGTAACTTGAAGCCTTGAGCTTCAGGTAACTTAAAGATATATCCCTTGGCAGTATTTGTGCCAAGCTTCGTGCTCTAGGACGCACGGGAAGCCCTCGGCTGTTTGGCATCTTTGCGTTTGGGTTCGAACCCAAACCCAAACCCAAAACATCTGCCTTAGAAATAAATTGCGCGTTTCGCGCACAAGTAACTTGAAGCCTTGAGCTTCAGGTAACTTAAAGATATGTACCTTGTCAGTATTTGTGCCAAGTTTCGTGCTCTAGGACGCACGGGAAGCCCTCGGCTGTTTGGCATCTTTGGGTTTGGGTGTCACGTTCGAACCCAAACCCAAAACATCTGCCTTAGAAATAAATTGTGCGTTTCGCGCACAAGTAACTTGAAGCCTTGAGCTTCAGGTAACTTAAAGATATGTATCTTGGCAGTATTTGTGCCAAGTTTCGTGCGCTAGGACGCACGGGAAGCCCTCGGCTGTTTGGCATCTTTGGGTTTGGGTACGTTCGAACCCAAACCCAAAGGCAAAGGCATAGGACAGTTTCGTAGATTCTGTCCCGATGCCTTCGCAACCTCGCATGCTAACTCATATCATAATGAATATTCAACATTCAAGCGATGGATACCCCACGCCAACGGGAAGCGCTCGGCTGATTTGTTATTTGGGTATGCGCACCCAAATGACCAAAAACGCATCTTTGAAACTCGTTAGTTTCAAAGATGCGTGGCCGATGCCTTCGTGCTTATGTGTATATTTCATATGAAATATGCCATGGAATAAATGTGAATATCCCGCACAAACGGGAAGCGCTCGGCTGTTTTGTAATTTTAGGGTGCACCCAAAATACAAAACGCATCTTTGAAACTCGGAAGTTTCAAAGATGCTTGCCGGTCGCGTGCAGCAGTAAAAGGCAAGGCAAAGGGTTTAGGATATAGAAGAAGTAGGAATAGTTTTCAGAAGCACTAGAATACTTTTCATATGCTTCTGAAAACTATTCCTACTGCCGCTAAATCTTAAACCCTTTGCCTTCCCCTTTGCCTTGACCTTCCGTTCGCAGCTTTACCATGTGCACCTCGCAGCGGTGGCACCTCGGATCCGGCGAAATGACGATGACGACCTGTCTCAGGTCTGATGACATCTCGATCGCGCGGAATCAGTTCCCACTTCGTGTCAAATATCGTTTACCATATCATAATTTAATGGGGCACTCGGCGGTGTGTATCTTGTGTAGATGCAGCCCTGTCACTTGTAAATGTGGGAAGACGACCCTGGGTGACATAGCCAAGATGCGCCGTTCGTTAGACAAGCGTCAATAGGCGTCACTCGTGAGCTTCGGTGTGACGAAGCGCGGTGTCTAACAGAGACGGTGAAATAAACGGTGGATATATAGTATGAAGAGGTGCTAATTAGCCCCAATATCACCTGAGAGAGCGTCAGCGACCTCAGGTGATATTGGGGCTAATTAGCTCCTCTTCATGATATATTTGTGACACATCAGCCCTCGATTAATCGAAGGGATCATGTGAGAGCCACGTCATGAAATATGCTTTGCAACAATATTTCTCGACTCTGCCACGTCATCACAACTCGCGATATTGCTCAAATATTGCTTACAGTGCAGCGTCATCGGTGTGTCATCAGTGTCGACTGTCGCTGTCGCTGTCATGTCATGTCATGTCAATGTCATGACATGTCATCACAGTCTATCCTACCTCAGGCTGTTTTGTAACCGGCGCGTCAGCGCACGGTGATCTGTACCGTCGCGTCAGCGAACGGCGAAGCGAACGGTGAGGATCTCTACGATGATCGTCTGTCATCAACGCAGTCGATCGTCTTTTCAATCACGAGTCACATTATAAAATACTAGCCAATCGGAAACTCAAAAAACAGATTTTCAAGATCGTTCGAGTTTTCAGTCGTCTGTCATAGTAAAAAAGATACTGCCAATCAATGCCTAGAAAGCTGGATTTCTAATATCGATGCTTCGAACTTCGAAATTAACCCAAAGGGGAGTTCTGATGCAATTTCAAGTTCATTTCTTGTTTGCATCTTCCCGTGCACCTCCTGCTGTGACCCTGCTGCGGTGACCCTGCCTGCTATGAATATCTTTGCGCATAATGTTTCTGCGACTGACGTTAAGTGTGCATGCATCGATATTTGTATGCACGACTAACTTTTTGCTCACATGCAGGATCAGTGCTCGACCGCATGATGACCTTCAACTACTCGACTCCTTTCCGCTTGTGTTCATCTTCGACCGACTCCACGCTCAACGCTCGCCTACGAGATCCTCGCTGCATCCTCGCATACCATTTTAGTTTCATATGCACTTTCGTTAGTGTGCCCCTCATGTCACTGTACGTTTTCAGATGACTCGTGTATTTTCCCTAATTCCCCGATCCCCCCCGCCATATACCCCTTGTGCCATCCGCGTATGCCCCCTTGTGACACACGCGCCCAGTGTGTTTGTTGCTCAACTGGTGTGCTGCATTTTGTATGCACTCGCTTACGTGTGTGTATCGCATTCGTTTGTTTTCATCTTGTATGTTTTCGTTCCGACGTCTTGTGTGGGATCCGGGGGCTTTGGTTTTTCTCGCCCATCACCGCGTACCGCGGAGATCCCGGCCATGCTTTTGCCGTGTATGTTCTGTTTGCATAATGTATTTGTCTGACACGCATTAGAACATTTTTAGGCAGAGCACAGCACAGCATTTCGCAGGCGTTGTCGGCTTTGACCTAATTTCGGGTCAAAGTCGTCAATGCCACGTGTTCAGGGCTGGGTCACAGGGCATTGGCATTTTCCCAATTTCGGAATATTTCATTTGAATATTGGGGCTGTATGGCCCCAATATTCTGAATATTGGTGCTGATCAGCACCAATATTCAATGAAATCTTCCGAACATTGGGAACACGTCAATGCACTTGACCAATCCAGTTCTGAACACGTGGCCGCCTTACTTCCACATCAGCATTTCATCATTAATATAGCTCAGAATTGCTGCCTGCGTGGCACGTTTTCATTGGTCCAAACTCGATGTGTCATAAATATAACCGACGACGGTGGGATATATGCGTGTTTTTACAGTCTCCACAAACTCTGTGAAGCTGGGACGAGATGCTCGGGTGATTCGCAGTCTAAGATACATGAAAATAAAATACAGGGTTTTATTTTCCCCACCACTGATGACAGGCGGAGCTGACTTGGCACCTGAGGTCGAGGGGTGACAGAAAGACCAGGGCTCCCTCCCCCAGGGGGGGGGAAGTGTCTCCGTGACACCACCTCACCCCGAAGAGGTGAGGTGCCAAAGCAGGCATGCAAGCTAGAAAGCCCTAACCCTAAACCATACAGATAGTTACAGGCCCAATGGGACCTTTCTCAGTCCAGCTAGTTGCGGATCCCCGCTCGGGCGCCGGCCCGGAACAATCTATAGGCTAACGGAGTTAGGCATCGGAGGTTTGAAGTTTCTACTGAAGTCTAATGGACACACGGAGGCTCACACATGTTGGCGTCGGCGATTGGCGACGATGTGGAACTCGATGCTCACTTGGAGCTGCTGCTACCAGACCCGCTGAAAGACGGAATCCACGGGGTGGACCGGAAGGCCGGCCAGTCCTCGTCATCGTCCTCGTGCTGCACGATGGAAAGCGCCGCAGGCGCGTCGTCATCGCTGTCGCTGTAAGCCGTGGGTGCCCCCTTGGGAGGGTCGATGCCGCGATGAGGAGGCGGCTCCACCGAGAAGCGGACAGATAAGGCGGCCGCGTCAGGTGGAGGAGCCGCATCCTGCGGTGCAGGCTCGAGCTCGCGGAGGGCGTGGGCCTGCGGTGCGTCCGAGGGCGGCCATGCGGACATGGAAGGGGGTTTGGGTGGAGCACGAGGTGCGAGGGCGGGAGCACGCCCTGGTGCGAAGGCCTGGACACACACGTAGGGGCAAATGCCGTCGGCGTCCATGTGGCCGGTCGTGACGGCCCACAGGCGGAAGCACGTCACGCACGGCATGCCGGTGCCGTCCCACACGAGGTAGCGCCCGCCCGAATCATTCTTCTTCCAAGTCCCCTCGGGCGGGATGAACTTGCGCCTGCCGAGGGCATGGAAAGACCCGGCAGGCTCCCTCCCGCCACCACCACCGGTGCGGGTAGCACCACCAGACGCAGGCAAGGTAGGCGCGGAGAGTCGGGCAAGGGCGGACTCGTCACGGAAAATCTTACCAAGCCGCAGGGTGAGGGAGGCGAAGGTGAAGTTGTGGCTGGTGCAGAGCTCGCGCAGCACCACCAGATATAATGGTGTAACGTAGGGGGACTTGGCCGCGGACGATCGGAGGACGGTGTACACGTCCTCCACCAGGCTGCGGTCGGAGTAGTCAGGGTACAGACGGCGATGCTTGTCCGCGACGGTGCGCACGACAGCCAGTTGGGGGGCGGGCTCGATGGTCTCGTCAATCACAGCCGAGCGAAGGCGGACCCAGAAACGATGGGTGTCGGGGTCGCCAATGCCCTCCACCTGGTAGCGAAGGCGCTGTAAAGCGCAGCGCCCGTCGTGCGGGAAAATCTCGGCGGACTCCTCGTAGAGGGAGAGCGCCATGCCGCGGAGAACAGTGGGGAGCACGGTAAAAATAAGCTCGTTGATGGTGTAGTGGTAGGACTCGTACTCGAAGTCCAGATCCAGAAGTTTGAAGACCTCGTCGCGGGAGATAGGACCGAAGACGTGGGACATGTTCGCCAGCAGGACGGCGAAGTCAGTCTCGGAATCAGGTCCATCCAAAGAGAGGCCCACGTTCGACTTGAATCCATGCGAACGAAGAAGCTTGGCCAGTTCCTCCCCATAAGCGAAGGCGTAGTCCAATTTCTCAGTGAACTCAGTACGCTGGGAGGCTCGCACAGGCGTGGATGTCCATACATCGCTGTTCTGATGGAACTCGACAGCGGTTGGTGAACGTGACACCGGCGTAGGGCGGGTGACAAGTGTGGACATGGGCACCACCGGCTCGCCAGACGAATCCCCAGACGGACTGGAGGCACTGGGGGTAGGGGAAGCCCCGCCCGTGGGTCGGGCAACGCGAAGGCGGCTGCCAAGCGAAATGCGCTCCGCGGACATTGCTGGAAGTACGTAACGTGAAATGCTGAAAAAGTTGGCGCGGTAAAGGTGGATGCGGTCGAGGACAAGGTGCCCGAATAATCTCCCGATGTCAAGGGGCACGCGGGGTGAAGATGGCGGCAAAGAGGACGAAGGTGCCGTCAGCCGAATTTGGTGAAAAACGGGATAGTTACCGCACAAGGTACGGGATCAAAGAATCCGAAAGCGTGAGCAAACTCGCCAGTGGTGAGGCCCAACACCTAACAGAGACGGTGAAATAAACGGTGGATATAACCGACGACGGTGGGATATATGCGTGTTTTTACAGTCTCCACAAACTCTGTGAAGCTGGGACGAGATGCTCGGGTGATTCGCAGTCTAAGATACATGAAAATAAAATACAGGGGTTTTATTTTCCCCACCACTGATGACAGGCGGAGTTGACTTGGCACCTGAGGTCGAGGGGTGAAAAGGCCCAGGGCTCCCTCTGGGGAGTCTGTGTCTCCGTGAGTGTCCTACCACTGCAGTGAACAACGACCCTGTTGTAACTCGTCCCGATCCCAAGGTCTCCGTTGAGGACAGACTTCTACTTTTCTTGGAGAAAGTTTTGCGCCACCTCAACAAGAAGCGCGCTGGCCGCCCTAGAAAGTTGGCATTCGTTGATAGCCGCAATCTCCTTTTGGTCGAATGCAATGTGGAGTTGGGCGAGCGTCTCGCAGCTTCACGCGACTATGACAAAGATCCCCGAAGGTGGGTCAATGACTTTGAAAGTGGTGGCAAAATCATTTCATGTGTGTCCTCTGCAAATGAATAGCCCATCGGCCTTAAAAGTGTAAATAATTAAATATTTCAACAAATGGTCAGTTGTATTAAAAAAACAAAATAAATAAAAAGTCCATTAATTAAATAATTGGTAGGCAGGCTCCGCACTAAAAGAACAAAGAAAAAAACTTTAAATATTTAATTGTTTTCAGCCAATCAACAAACTTTTGTCCCAAGTTTATTGCACCCGAATTCATGAATAAAAATCAATAAAGTAGACACGGTACCCTGTCCCTTCATTATTATTGACTGAAGATAATTGTCAGAAGCTAGAATTCCGATTTCGCTCCTGAAGGTGAGTTTCAGGCTTTCCCGTATCGCTGTAACAAACGCCGGCTTCTCATGGTACCGCGCCGGGTTTGTCCAGCTGGTGACACGCGTGACAGAGGTGACAGTATGACAGGCTTCGCGATTATGACTGCCCGAGATATGCAGACCTGCCAGAGAAGATATGGTCATGATTGGGTGACCAAGAAATGATAAGATGAAGATGACAGTGACTACTCTGCCACTGACGTGTCAGTCAAAATGTGGTGAACGGTAACATTGTTAGTGCTGGCATGGAATAATGACTTTCCATTGGCCAGATGAAGATTTAGGGGCTAGAACCCGTTACAGTTTTGGGAAATGTGACAGAGCATTGAGATATAAGTAAGCTCTGACTGAAGGTCAGGCTAGTGGACTCATTATTATCTTGCCTTGCAAGAGTGCTAGGTGGCTGTTCGCGTGCCAGTGCTAGAGTGCTAAGATAGTTCTGCTCACAGCTTTGGATAATAATTCGTACTTTATGTTATTATACCAACTTTTTATGAAAATATTTTACTGCTGTTTTCATCCTTTTTCAAGATAATAATGTCCTGCGCGGAGCGGCTTTTTATTTCAGTGTTAATTCGGAAGTAAAGACCCTTTGGCGAGAAGTCGGCAGCAGTTTGTGAGAGCGGATTCGGAAGTCAGGCGACTCCAGGGGCACCCACGGTGCACTGGCGGACCCTTCCTCTTCTCTAAACTTGGTAGTACTTGCACGGAAAAAGGCTGCCAGCGACGGCGACAGCGGATCAGCACTGAATTCACTGGTTGATGAGCGGCTTCCTCCTATCCTGTGATATGCTCAGCTTTACCACTTTGTTCTACAGTGAATCCAGGGGCACCCACGGTGCACTGGCCTAACTGCGAACAGGTGTTCTTCATCTAGAAGCTAATCAGCACGGCATGAGCTTGGGCGGCGACAGCGACAAAGTGAATCAGCAGTGAATGACCACCTTGATGAGCTATTTTCCAGTGGTCTCTCCAGTTGACCACCTTGTCTGAAGTGAATCCAGGGACACCCCTGGTGTACTGGCCTAACTGAAAGGCAAGTGTGCGACCTGGGAGCTAATTAGCGGCGGCATCTGCCTGGGCTTAACAACCAGGAGCGGATCAGCAGTGAGTTGCTACCTTATGAGTGGACTTCCACCTTACGGTTTCTCTGGCAGTTCTACCTTGTCTGACGGTTAATCCAGGGACACCCCTGGTGTACTGGCCTAAACCTGAAGCAGGAGCGAGCTTGTCAGAGGGATAGCAGCGGCATCAGCCCTGAAGGTGACAAGTGAGTGGTTTTTATATACACTATTTACTGGTTTGGCAGAGGTGACTGGTACATTCAGACCTAATTGAGTACTGGCCCAGCCTGGAGTGTGGTTCACCACCTGGGTATTCTCTGGTTCTTTATCATGATGTGTATGAGAATTCTTTTATCTCTTCTACAGTACTTAGCAGCCGGTGAGGCCCTTATATCACCAGCTACCTTCTGAATGAGCAGTGGTGCTGCGAATCCAGGGGTGCTCAGCACACTGGCTTAGCTCCCAACTCTGTTTGGCAACTTTCTCTCTTGCTTACTGGACTGGGGGTGGACTTCCATGCCAACTTCCGTGCCCTTAATGAGCAGTGGTGCTGTGAATCCAGGGGTGCTCAGCACACTGGCTTAGCTCACACCACTGCGTATTCGTGCTGTTTCTGGTGCCTTGTTGGAAGAAGGGTTTATATTATTCTGGTACCAAATTTTGATTGTTCCCGGAACAATCAAGTTAGGATATATATTTCAAGAACAATGAATATTCCCGTAGCAAATTTTGATTGTTCCGGGAACAATCAACATTTGGTATAGAAATATATACATTCTTATATTTTACGAGAACATTGAATATTCCCGGTGCAAAAGTTCATTGTACTGGAAACAATCAAAACATTTATATATTTCCGGTGCAAAAACGGATATTTCAGAAACACACGAGCTTGCGCTGACAGTGGGGTATGGGGCGGTGGGGGAGGGGTGGTACCCCACCCACGGTGCGTGGGCTGTCATGCGGGGGGGAATGGGGGAGATGGGGGGGCGTGTATGGGGTGTGGGAGGTGGTGGGGGGCGGGGGGGATGGGGGTGGGGAGGGGGAGCGTGGTGGGGGGGCATGTAGGGGGGGGGAGAATAACCCTATGATTTGGCGACAAGTGAGAAATTAATTTCAGTTTCAAGTCCAAAATGATCGGAACGCAGCGTTCGATATGTTAAAATGTTCCCATAGGTCACCTCATGTAGTGCTGAAATCTGTATAGGCAGCCCTGACCGGGAGTCCCGGTGCAGGCCCCTATGCCAGATTCCTAGGTAGCCAACACTGGACCGTGACTGATCCGGTAAGCCTGTGCTGTGACACACCGAGTGTCACAGGTAGCTAGTCTCGAGACCGTTCCGACTCCGTGACCGTTCCGGGTATATCTAGCTCAGAGTTTATTTCTTATGAGAGTTTATCTACATTGGTTCTAGGGCTGTCTGATATCCGTGAACCGGGATATTCCAGTAGGTCGTGGACCCATTCCACGCTATATTCCACAGCTAATTTGGCCATGATTGGCTAAAACAGCCGCTTTGAGAGGTGGTGCGCAACGGCGCGTTTGGGTACCAGTGGGAAATTTGAGATGAGCAGTTTGTAAGTGCGTCTTTGAGCCGCCGCTATGGGGATTCGACCTGGACCGGGCTTCGTTGCAGCGCGGGCAGTCGCAGCGCGGGCAGTCGCAGCGGGGCTTCCGCGTGGGGGTCCAATCCCCACCGGCAGTGGGCTACGATCGTGACGAGCAGCGGGCGAACCGCTTTGTACCCGTTGCAAAAAGTCCGGTAAGGAGCTGTACCACTTCTACCGCGACTGCCCTCTTGGCGGTCGCCAACATCTCCCCACCTCAGCCGCGGCTTTCTGCGATGCGGAGGGCGTGCATGCACTCGCCATGTGTGCTGTTTTTCAGGAGGCAGCGGGTGATGGGGCTGAGGCTTTTGCCCGCGCGGCGACGGCGTACGGTCCGCCAGCGGTGCTGTGCGGGGGTGTTGTGGGAGGCATCGACGTGTCGGCCTACGGCTTCTCCGTTGGCGCGGTGACGCCGGTGGCGGGGACGTCCGGTGACGACATCCTGCAGCGGCTGGACGACCTCGCGGCGAAGGTCAACGCGGCGGTAGAGCCTAAGGTACATTACACTCACGCCTCTTTCCCGCCGCCTGGGGGCATAGCGACGCAGGCTTCGGCTCTGGTGTGTGACCCTGCGGGCGCGGGTACCACACCGGAGGAGCAGGTTCCGGCAGGTGGTGCGGCGGCATCGACATCCGCCGTGCCGGCCCCTGCTATGCCTTTCTTGGAGAATGAGAAAGAGCTCCTGGAGCTCTACGGCTACGGCCCGCCCGTGTCCCTTCAATCGACGCGGGTGACCACCACGGAGAAGTCAGGCGGTGAATTCGCGGGGGTTGTGGAAGCTGTCAACCACGCCGCGGTTGCGCCGGTTGACTTGACCGGCTACGACACCGACGACTACGAGGATTTTGCAGACGGCAGCTTCGCCGTCAAGCCGCGGGCTCCGGCCATCTCGGCCAATCATGCGTCAGAGTCCGCAACCCACGTGCCTGAGTCTGGTGGTGCTTCCCGTAGGAAAAATATTTAATTTAGATTAGATTTAGTACAGCGTCATGGATGCATGCACCGGTAATAGCCGGATGACATCAAAAAAACTTAATCTAAAATCAACATGAAAATGGGTTAATCTAAAATCATAAAGAAATAATCTAAATTAAATAGCCTACCCTTCCCGTACCTATGGATGTGGCAAGCCGCAATGGGGCTTCCCCGCACATGCGGGCCCGTGGGGGTTTCATTACTTCGTCTCTCTCTTTCTTTTGATCTCGATCATGGGAGTGGGGGCTGCCGCCTACACGGCGGCCTATGACATCGACGCTGTGCAGATATCGGGTCGGGCTGCACCGCAACCTATGCTGTGCAGGGGGGATTTATGCATCTACCCTGGTATATCCGAGCTGGACCCCGTCACGTTGGATGCAGTACTGCACTCCCAGGGTGCTGCGACGGTGGTTCACCCTATGATTTGGCGACACGTGAGAAATTAATTTCAGTTTCAAGTCCAAAATGATCGGAGTGCTGCGTTCGATATGTCAAAATGTTCCCACATATCACCTCATATAGTGCGCGCATTTGCAGCCCCATCGACTGAGCATGTCGATTTTTACGAACAAATTAATAACCCTATGATTTGGCGACACGTGAGAAATTAATTTCAGTTTCAAGTCCAAAATGATCGGAGTGCTGCGTTCGATATGTCAAAATGTTCTCACATATCACGTCATATAGTGCGCGCATTTGCAACCCCATCGACTGAGCATGTCGATTTTTACGAACAAATTAATAACCCTATGATTTGGCGACACGTGAGAAATTAATTTCAGTTTCAAGTCCAAAATGATCGGAGTGCTGCGTTCGATATGTCAAAATGTTCCCACATATCACCTCATATAGTGCGCGCATTTGCAGCCCCATCGACTGAGCATGTCGATTTTTACGAACAAATTAATAACCCTATGATTTGGCGACACGTGAGAAATTAATTTCAGTTTCAAGTCCAAAATGATCGGAGTGCTGCGTTCGATATGTCAAAATGTTCCCACATATCACCTCATATAGTGCGCGCATTTGCAGCCCTATCGACTGAGCATTTCGATTTTTACGAACAAATTAATAACCCTATGATTTGACGACAAGTGAGAAATTAATTTCAGTTTCAAGTCCAAAATGATCGGAATGCTGCGTTCGATATGTCAAAATGTTCCCATATGTCACCTCATATACACACTGGAGCTCAAAAACTTGGATCCCGTTGGAAATGACGCTGCAATCAGCGGCCCAAATATGACTTCACCTTCCCACCATATCCTCACACGTAGAGGTGCCACACCTAAAAAGCAGATAGAAACTCTGATAGAAACCTTTAGACTGGAATGGAAGACACACACCACTAATGAAACAATTGCTTCAGAAGCCATCGAATCACATAGGAAATATCATCACACCTCGAACACGGATAACACCAACATTCAAATTCATCTTCTTGTGACCAATGAAATATGGTCAACTGCAGTCCACATCATTCCAGAAAGGAAGATTATTTACTGCGAATTTGATATCTCCACCAATAAACACCAGAAAGACATTTTCACACTCCTCCCTCAAGACCTAAGTGTGCACCGCATAACCTTGAAACTGGGAGTACATCCGAACAACATGGGGGTTTTCAATTTTACACTAGCCCACAAAGCCTTTCACATCCTGCACAACACTAAATTCTTCTCGGCAGCACAATTAAACAGAGATCTACTATACGAACTTGAAAACCTAAATATTAGAATTCTACCAAAAACGGGCAGAGAAGCTAGGAAAACCAAACACGAAAATAACAAAGCCATTTCGACTATACGACAATCACTAAGAATTCACCTCCCGAAAATTGATGCACATCCGACAAAGCCAAATCCTGAAAACAAAGACTGTAAATCCACCTACACTGCTTATAATCACCTCATCGCAGGCAAAGGAAAGCTTTCTTGCGAAACTCACACATATGGATGCCGCAGGAAACACTCTCATAAACAAAAGAGAATTATCCTTAAAACCAAATGCACAAACAAAATCTTTGATTGTGAGAACATTTATGACGCAGATGGCAGATGCATACTACAAAAAGCAAAACACAAAAACGCCATGAAACAGTCAGAAGAATTAGAACGACTTACAAAACTACAACTAGCACAACACTCTGACAATTTGATTATAATGGGTATGAATATGAGAGGCTTCCGACACCACAAAGAAGATAAAGACAGTTTGGTCAAATTAGAAACAATCTGCAATCTTTTAATTGATAGACGGGCCGATATAACATGTATATCAGAAACCAAGGTAAATACTGAAAACCTTGCATTAATTAAAACCCTAATGACACAAAAAGGAATTCAATTTCGCACATCTCATGTAAATGAAAGAGCTTCCATTGGTTTCATGATCTTATGGAATCCGAAAAGTTTACCACTATCCACCTCGGTTCGTTACCACAATTGATGGAGATGCAAAGAGAGCAGTAATGACCAAATTTTCAGGAAATAACGGGTTTGAGCTCTACATAGCCAGCGGTTATATGAATGATGCTACACTAGTAGATGAACAAATGGAATTATATGACACACTCACTGACTGGGCAGGGAAGGCATGAAATAATCCAAAAAAGGCCTACATAGAGATAGGTGACAAAAACTGTACTATTACCCCAAATCAGCGGGTGTCAGGTGGAAATTACATGTCATATCAAGAGCATGTTGAGAAAAATAAACATCTTTTAACTTATTTCAACAATGACAGATGTTCTCTTAATGAACTGATAATGGACCGTAACCCAAACACAGAAATTTTCACACACATGTTATATCAAAAAACTCAAAAGCAAAACTTACCCATATCATGGCCAACACAACTATGGCAGAAATGACAGTTAAATCTGGATGGACAGAGGAAAACCCTTATATCATCTCCGACCACGGGATAGTATGGGCTGAATTTAAGCTTCCTCTAAACGACACTAAACCTGAGATATCTACAGATACAACTCTGCCAACACCTAGATTCAATGGTGCCAAGGAAACCACACATGATGAGTACCCAGGTTACCCAATCAGAATGACAAACAAAAATACGAATACAAAAAGGAAAATAAATAAGAAAGATATTCTAGGACTCCTTGAAGCAAACGGATACAGCACAAATGAACTTGTGCACGCGTGCATCAATAAAACCAAAGCAAGAGCCGCTATCAGCACCATCAAGGGTGACACCACTGATCTCGATCTCAGACGGGATAGTACAGACGGCAGCCCCATAAAAGTGAACAAGCTCGTAGCAAAAAATGAAGAGACAGACAATATAGAACAATGTCTAAAATGGCACAACAAACCCAAAGAATGGTGGATTCACCTTAATAGCCCATGGCATGCAGCTCACTTACTCTCCAGAGGCAAGGGGATGCCAGAAGGTGGTCTCAACTTAGGCCATAACGAAAAAGATAACATCTGGCATATAGGCTCGCCTCATTTACTAAACAGGAAAGATGTAAATGCCTATCTCAAACGACACCTTTCATTCAGCTCACTGGAAGTTAAGAAGATCACGAAATCCAGCACAGACGATCACATGACCTGCTGGGATATCCTTCTACAACCCCATATGCCTGCTAAATTCTGGAATTTGTACGGATCTGAGATGCATTCGGAAGAAATAGACAGCACGGCCCACTTATTCCAATACGCTACAGGCTGGGTGTCTTACACTGAAAGACTACATAGCACACTCGAAATGGAAAATGGTTCGGAAGCAGCTAGAAACGGCGGCACTGGCCTCAAGGAAATGCACCCTGACGCGACATGGGATACCCTGCACAAATTGGCACATCAGGCGGCAAGTGACGCCTTTGGCACCAAGAATCTGAACAAAACTGGGAGGTCCGAAAAACCATCAGCAGTATCCAACTATATATACAAATGGCTAAACACAGTACGCCGCACCATCAAATATTTGGACACAAGAACTCATGTTAGTAACATTCCAAAGCAAGCCAAAAAGAATGCCCGCACACTACCGTTTGCCTCGCTCCAACCCAAACACAATGAAGCAGCAGCCACATGGAGATTACGATTGCATGAAAATTATGTAATAATCAGAAATGCTTTTCAAAAAAGCAGAGACACAGACATTGAACGACGCAAACTTCGAGAAAAGGAAGCCCTACAGCATCTCTTCTCAACTAACCTTTCGAGGTTTCTAGACACAGTCATGGGAAAGATAAAACCTACTGAAAAAGGTGCAGCCGCAACCCCAGGTAGTGATGGAAAGATACCTGAGACAAAATCAGAAAGACTAAACACAACACTAGATGAATACAAAAATAAAAAATTATTTTCTACTAACTCGAGTGAGCCAGATGAACTCCCACAGTGGCTCACTGACATTCTCAAGGATAGCCCTAAAATCCCCGATACGGCCGCCGCAAGACTATTGACAGAAATCACGCACAAAGAACTTCAACAAGCATACTCGGACTGTGGTATTTCTACAGCGCCAGGACCCTCAGGAATGAGATACTCGCAGTGGATCAAGGGCCCAGAGAATTTTCAAGATGTTACTGTCTCACTTTTTAACCACATTCTTATAACTGGGAGGTTTCCTAAGAGTGCAAAATCTGGAGTCATCCTTCCAATCCCTAAAAACCCCTCTGCACCATGTACCATAGATAATTCCAGACCCCTCACAATGTTGGAAACGGG
>LGRX02028423.1:0-26394 GCA_001247695.2 Cymbomonas tetramitiformis
CCTCAGCCCAGGATGGGGAAATAACGAAATAACAAGAAATAACACCACATAACAAGAAATAAGTGTTGCATGTGTTGGATAAATAACAAAATAACAAAAGAAATAACACAAATAACAGGTATACCCCTCAGCCCGGGATGGGGAAATAACAAAATAACAAGAAATAACACCACATAACAAGAAATAAGTGTTGCGTGTGTTGGATCAATAACAAAACAACAAAAAATAACACAAATAACAGGTATACCCCTCAGCCCGGGATGGGGAAATAACAAAATAACAAGAAATAACACCACATAACAAGAAATAAGTGTTGCGTGTGTTGGATCAATAACAAAACAACAAAAAATAACACAAATAACAGGTATACCCCTCAGCCCGGGATGGGGAAATAACAAAATAACAAAAAATAACACCACATAACAAGAAATAAGTGTTGCGTGTGTTGAATATAACAAAATAACAAAAAGATAACACAAATAACAGGTATACCCCTCAGCCCGGGATGGGGAAATAACAAAATAACAAAAAAAACAACACCACATAACAAGAAATAAGTGTTGCACGTGTTGGATAAATAACAAAATAACAAGAAATAACACAAATAACAGGGTATACCCCTCAGCCCGGGATGGGGAAATAACAAAATAACAAAAAAAACAACCACATAACAAGAAATAAGTGTTGCATGTGTTGGATAAATAAAAAAATAACAAAAATAACACAAATAACAGGTATACCCCTCAGCCCGGGATGGGGAAATAACAAAATAACAAAAAACAACAACACATACCAAGAAATAAGTGTTGCATGTGTTGGACAAATAACAAAATAACAAAAAATAACACAAATAACAGGTATACCCCTCAGCCCGGGATGGGGAAATAACAAAATAACAAAAAATAACACCACATAACAAAAAATAAGTGTTGCATGTGTTGGATTAATAACAAAATGACAAAAAATAACACAAATAACAGGTATACCCCTCAGCCCGGGATGGGGAAATAACAAAATAACAAGAAACAACACCACATAACAAGAAATAAGTGTTGCATGTGTTGGATAAATAACAAAATAACAAAAAAAAATAACAGAAATAACAGGTATACCCCTCAGCCCGGGATGGGAAATAACAAAATAACAAGAAATAACACCACATAACAAGAAATAAGTGTCGCATGTGTTGAATAAATAACAAAATAACAAAAAAAAAATAACACAAATAACAGGTATACCCCTCAGCCCGGGATGGGGAAATAACAAAATAACAAGAAACAACACCACATAACAAGAAATAAGTGTTGCATGTGTTGGATAAATAACAAAATAACAAGAAATAACACAAATAACAGGTATACCCCTCAGCCCGGGATGGGGAAATAACAAAATAACAAGAAACAACACCACATAACAAGAAATAAGTGTTGCATGTGTTGGATAAATAACAAAATAACAAGAAATAACACGAATAACAGGTATACCCCTCAGCCCGGGATGGGGAAATAACAAAATAACAAAAAATAACACCACATAACAAGAAATAAGTGTTGCATGTGTTGGATAAATAACAAAATAACAAAAAATAACACAAATAACAGGTATACCCCTCAGCCCGGGATGAGGAAATAACAAAATAACAAGAAATAACACCACATAACAAGAAATAAGTGTTGCATGTGTTGGATAAATAACAAAATAACAAGAAATAACAAAAAATAACACAAATAACACGTATACCCCTCACCCCGGGATGGGGAAATAACAAAATAACAAAAAAACACACATAACAAGCAATACGTGTTGCATGTGTTGGGTAAATAACAAAATAACAAGAAAATAACACAAATTACAGGTATACCCCTCAGCCCGGGATGGGGAAATAACAAAATAACAAGAAAAAAACACCACATAACAAGAAATAAGTGTTGCGTGTGTTGGATAAATAACAAAATAACAAGAAATAACACAAATAACAGGTATATCCCTCAGCCCGGGATGGGGAAATAACAAAATAACAAGAAATAACAATACATAACATGAAATAAGTGTTGCATGTGTCGGATAAATAACAAAATAACAAAAAGAATAACACAAATTACAGGTATACCCCTCAGCCCGGGATGGGGAAATAGCAAAATAACAAGAAATAACAAAATAACAAGAAATAAGTGTCTCATGTGTTGCATAAATAACAAAATAACAAGAAATAATACAAATAACAGGTATACCCCTCAGCCCGGGATGGGGAAATAACAAAATAACAAAAAAAAACACATAACAAGCAATAAGTGTTGCATGTGTTGGGTAAATAACAAAATAACAAGAAAATAACACAAATTACAGGTATACCCCTCAGCCCGGACTACTATACTACCGATTATAGCCCACCACCAAATAACTAAATAATAAATACAAGAAATAATAACGTAATAAATAGGGAATAAATTACGTGATTAAATGTGAATAGAAAAAATCTACAATAAATATAAAAGATAAAAGATAAAGATATAAAATATAAAGATTAAAACTTATAAGTAAATGAAAAGTAAATATTGATTAAGTTTTCAATAAGTTATATGTTAATTGTTCTTAAATCATTTATTCATGGAAGTTTAATAAGTCGTTGAATCAATTCTCGTTTATTACCACTTACTTTCAAATTATTAATTCTACACATTTCTTTTAACTCTTTTAGTGTAGATACGCACGATGTCAAAAAATACACAAGTTTATTTTCACGATATATGAATGGAAAATGAAAACCATTTCGAAAGGGGAAGCTTATATCTAACTTATTACTTTCACCCGGTAATTCAACTTGCATATTTCTTATATTTATCAAGTTTGTATTTTTAACTTTTCTAAAAAAGTAATATTGAAAAAATTTAATTCGCATGTAATCTTCATAAAACTCATATCTATCATCGACAACATTTTTTGCAATTAAGTTATCATAATTCCATTTTGGATTGTTATAGGCAAACATACCAACTATACAATTCAAATATTTATCGTTTAATTTTTTTCTATTAGGTATATAATTGATTTCCTTGCACAAATCTTCCATTTCAAGTTGATGTTTCATAAAGTAAATCTTTTCTTGAAGTTCACAAGGAAGATGCTTAAATGTAGTAGTCATGTTGCTTGTTTACCCCACTAAGTTACACTCTTTAAGTGGATTTTATTTTTTGAGGTTTTTGTGTCCCCCTGAAAAAACCGAAGAAATATTCACACAATCAAACTAAAAGGAAATCTTGCAGGTCCTCTATTATTACTATTATTATTTGTTGGTAAATTTGCAATAGGTTTAGATGTCACTTGTGGTGATTGAATATTTGCAGATTTAACTAACTTTTTCTTTTTGGAATATTTTTTACGAGGCTTGCTTCCCTTTTTAGAATGATATTCTTTTGCACATTTCTTCAATGTTTCGTTCCATTCAGCTCGAGTCATAAATGTATATATGATATTATATATTATTTTTTTATAATTGATTACCTCTTCTTGAACGTTGAGCTCTTGTAGCAAGAGGACTTACATCGACACCCAAATATTGAACATCACTAATATCATCATCGTCATCATTTAAACTTGCAGGACTAGGTAGAGGTGATGTATTTTTTTGAGCTGAATTGAATAATGCTTGTCTTAGCATAGGATTTACAAGAATTCTATTCGAAGGTGCAGATTCCGCTTGATTTACTGGAGTTTGTTTTTCCAAACTTTTTAAAAATTCTTCTTCTTCTTCAAATGGAGATTCAGGTGTTACAAGATTTTGAATTGGAGTTTCTTCATTATCTGATTCACTTAAATCAGCAAATCTTTGTAAATTATCAGCTCTTGTATATTTTCCGGGAACAAAAACATTTGCATCACTTCTTTTCAAATTTTGAATTAAATCAACTGAATTTATCAAAGGACTTTGGGAAATAGAATTATAAAAGTCGACACTATTTTGAGACGGAGCGGTCATAGCATAACTTTTAGAAGCCAACTTAGAGTATCCATTAAATATTGATATATTAGATGCAGCATTTTTAAAGCCTAATTCATTTAAACAATATTGTTTGACAACATCATCAGTCAATATCTTTCTCATATTTCTTTTTATAATATTACAAATATAATTAAATTGTTTTGTCTATTTCTTTTGTTGTCTATCTGCAGGGTGAGGAGCTCGTAAAATTCTTCCAAACCGTCTTAATTGATGACGAGCTTTACATTGAATTTTATTTCCAAGTGGACGACCTAAAGGTGCAGGCTCTTTATATCCACAATAAATATTATTATTATTCAGCCTTCGTTGAGCCTGTGTTTGATTAGCTCTTACCATAACAATATATATAATACAATCGATAAAAATCATCGTAAATCAATTTCCGTTTCATTATCTTTATTATTTTTATTTTGACTTCTTGTCCTTTTAGATATTCGATTAGAAGATGAAACACCTTCTTTCCTAAGGGTTCTTTCTTTTTTATTTTGTTTAGAAACTAATTCAGAAACGGTAGGTTCATCACTGGATTTCTTATTATTAGAATTGTTACCTTGGACTTCCAATAATTCTCGTGGTTTATATCGACGTGCCAAAGTTTCTTTACCGTCTTCGATGATATAACTCAATCCTTTCATAGATTTTACTTTATATATTTTTGTCGACCATCGTTGAGATTCTTTATCAAACGTTTTAGTTTTAATTTTAATCCTAACTTTATCACCCGGTTTTATATCTATTTTTTCAAGAAGCTTAGTCAATTTATTCCTTTTCAATAAAATATTTCTGATGGTCTTTGTTAGGTTCATATTATCAGGAGTTGATTTATCGATATTTGCAGAATTTTGTGTACTATTATAATTTTTGACAACAGAATCCAAATAATCAATCCAGTTTACGGTGTCTTTACTTTTTTCTATTTTTTTAAATTTCAATTTTAATGTTCTATTGAATCTTTCTACCATACCCATAGTAGTATGGTCTTCGGTTTCATTTAAATAATGCTCAATATTGTTGTCCTTTAATAATTTTTTCATAGATTTATTTGTAAATTCTACACCATTGTCCGTAGTCAATACATTCATTTTTGAATCTTTTATTAACTTTTTAAAAGCAGGAATTATTCCTTCAGCAGAATCAATGTTTTTGTTATTTTTGTCTTTAACAGTTTTTGATTTTAATGGATATGCATAAGCCTTTCGTGTATTGATATTGATAGCCGTCAATATAACGGAGTAGCCTCTATTTTGTTTTTTGAATTCAGGAATAAATGCTAAATCAGTCTGAACATAATTCTTGTTAGGGTCTTTACCGTAAATAGGAAATAACTCTTTTCTATTGATTTTCTTTTTTTGAGAAAAGGTTTGATTGACTTCAGTTTTTTCTATAGCTTCCTTGACTTGTTTTTGTGTGACTTTATAACCAAGAGATTTTAATTTGGCCGTAAATGGTGATACGGCACTTAGTCCTATTTCAGGATTCAGATAAAACTCTTGTATTTGTTTTTCAGTGATTGACTTGCTCATTATTATAAAGGAATATCTTTATGTCCCCAAGGTAAAATATTGAAATTGTTCCACTGAATGTATCCTTTATCATAATTTAATGAAAATGATTTTGTTTCGCTTCTTGTTTCTATACCAAGAGCTGCATAATGTTTGTTTTCATCAATTTTTCTTGGTTTTCTAAGAACATCGTATTTTAATTCTACAATTTTTTCGTGATTGTATAAAATGATATCTTTGATTTCTTCATGATTGATACTTTGAGAATTTTCATAATTTAATGGAAATCCTTTTACCTTAGTCATTGTTGTTCCATTATCAAATTTTAATGAATATGATTTAGGTGCTGTTGATACAAATTCAATGCATGTCTTATTTTCTAACTCGTCGGTCAGTTCTCCAAGATAATCACCAAGTTGTTCTTTGAAGATATGATTATTACTTGTATTTTCAATGTATACCACTGAGTCGGTATCGTGATATAGTACATTGTCAAATCCTACATCGTCCATCAAATTGTATAATTTCATTCTTGCATATGCCGTTGTGAACACTCCGATAACTTCGTTAACGGTGCAGTTTGTTTCAGAATATTCACTTAATACATTAAAACCAACTTGGTATTTAACATCACCATTTTTGTTTTTTATCGGCTGAATTAGAACATTGTCATTTCGTGAATCTGATAAAATATCATATACTTCAGCACTATTCATGAATTTGTTTTGTCTTTTATTTGGTTTCAAACAATATCTACCCCACAAGTTGTTGAGAAATAATTTAGCAATAGTTCTCAATCCTTCATTTTTATATATTTTATCTTTTTCCAATAATATACCTTCCTTTTCAAAATATTTTTTGATGTACAAATCTTTATCTTTTTCGCTTTGTACCCACTCAGGATATCCACTTGCTTCTTGTTTGATTTTTAAAAATGTATTAATAAAGCTTTCAAAAATAGTATATGATGTATTTTCCCAGTGGACAACTTGATGAATTTTTTCAATTGTATATCCTTTTTTCAAAGCTAATTTTACTTCTTCGGAGCACCACGTTCCAGTCATTTTTGTCAAAGGAAATGTCAATTTCTCCATTTTGGACTGTCCCAAGGTCCTCAATGGTAATACTGCCATTTCCAAATCATTTGGTGGAATTATTGTGCATTTTATTACTCCAAAGAAATGTTCAATATCAGTAACTCCTTTTAATTCAATTTCTTGATAGATTTTTGTAGGATGTTTTGAAGGAAATTTACAATATTTTAAAACCCAAGGATACAAACTTGTAAAATCTACATATCTCATTGTTTCATTATCTCCACATTTATGATATATTTTTTTTGGGTCTGTTCTGCCTCCAAATAATGCATCTCTGAACACGATAGGTGTGTTATAACTATTAACGAAATCGATAACATTTTGGTCATTTTTTTGTAATTCTTTAAAATTACTTTCCCACATTACTACAACTTTATATCCAAGACTTTGAATTTTTTCCAATCTTTTTTTAGTCTCTTCATACAGTTGATAAAATGTTTTATTTGTGGCATAATTTTTTCTAAACATATTCTTACCATTTGTTTTTGGATTTCCGTGCCAATAATCACCGAGAAATTCATATATTGTGTTTGTTGCAGGGTCATAACCATCGACATATTTGTGCCTTTCATTGTTTCCAAAATGGAAGTGAGGAATTTTATATTCCTTGATTAAATTATCAATTTTATTTGTATGTTTTACATATTCCAACCAAATGTCACCTACTCTTGATTGTTGTTTTCCTTTAATGACACTATTCAAAATAGCTATGGAATTTTCAGGCATATGCAAATACCTATGAATTGTTTGCGTTAAGGATGCAATAGTTAAGTAGGAGGTTGGGTCAATTTTATTATTTGTAATTTCTAAAATTTTCTTTCTATATTCCATCCATCCTAATCGTAAAATTCTTACATCACTTTGACAATAATCTAATATTTCTTTTTGCATATCAAATATATATTCATCGTTTGTCATTTGTTTATGCCACTCCAAAAAATCATTTCGGCTATCCTCTTTCATTTGATTATAACCATAAAATGATATATCGGGAATTTCGCCTACATAATTTTGATTTTCAGGAGTATTAAATTTGTGTGGAAAATAGCCTTTTTTCTCACCTTTTAAATCAAATATTTTTGAAAATTTACTCAATGGACTTGTTAAATGTAGATAGCTGTCCATTAATGTTACGTTTTGATATTTTAAATACATTATTTTCCCCCCATTTTGAACGGTTTCACAAATTTCATCCATCATTGTCATTATGTATTCTATGATAAGTACATAATCATACTTACTACCATTATGTGCTATAAAAGTAAATCCTTTGTGTTTATTAGCAAATAAAAATTTGCAAACTTCTCCAATATTGTTGTGAATAAATTCCTCTCCATTAGAATATTGTGTCACACTCAGATTCACTTCGTGCTTTGTTTCATTGTATGCTTCAAAATCAAAAAATCCTATTTTACTTTTATCAATGATATCTTTTGGTTTTTTGGGGGTAATATAGCATTGATTTTTATGTGTGCTCATGTCACAATATAATTTACAATTTAGACAAAACTCATACCCACAAATGTGCTCTTTTTCTTTTCTTATGTCATATGATTTTTTGCATTCACCTTTGCATCTATGAAAGTATAGACAAGCTGTTCCTTGTTTATGTAAATTATAACATTTTTTATTTTCAAATTTATTATTACAATCTTTACAATAGATTGCTTCCTCGCAGTTTAAAATCAGTTTGTTTCCCTTTTTTGAAAAGTCACACAATTTACTTTTGCATTTACAACATCTTGGTCGGTCAGCTATTCCATAAAAAGCTTCGATTTTCGTTATTGGTTCGTAGTGTCCAATACTTGAATTTAAATGATAATAAACAAAATTCCATTCCGGTCTGTCGGGCAATTCTTCTTTACTTGGCGGATACATTATTGTACAACCCAAATCAGTCATTCCATGAATTGTAATATTTTTATCGAATTTCTCTTCAAATACATGAATGTCATCAAAACCTATACCGTCTTCAGCATTAAATTCTAATTCTTTCATTAAAATTATTGCTTCTCTTGTTAAACGATTTTTAATATTGTTGCAAATGTGATTGTAGACTTTGTATGATATTTCTTCATTGTCTTTTTTATCTTTGTAATTCATAATGATGCAAGATTTAGCAAAACATTGTTCATCCTTAACGGTAATACAACTTTTCTTTTGTTTCAATTCTTCCACAGATTTTGGCACCGACAATGGTTGGCCTTTTCCATTTATTTTCTTAAAGTTTAACAAAGAAATTGTGATGAAAGAAACAGCTCCTCTATCATCTCCGGACTGAATCATTCCTTCTAATTTTTTATAAAAATCGATTTCATTTTTTGCACTTAAAAACTCCGAAGAACCATCTTGAAAGTTTACACCAAATTGAAAATGCTTTATATCTTCCGAAGCTTGGTCAATTTTTTTATTAATCAAATTCATCCAATAATTCAAAGGTTTACTAAGAAATCTATTAAACTTGATTTTCATAGATACTCCGGAATTTCCACCTTTATCGACAAAATCTTTTGCAACGTCTTTATCCGTAAATTGTTCTTCATATTCTTGTCGAGAAAGCAAATCACTAAGGATTATTATATCCTCATTTTCTTTTTCAAATTTCTTTATTTCTGATTGTAAATTTTGCTGTTTATTTTCCTTGGTAAATTCCTTATCTATTTTTTTCTTTTCTATTTGGTTTATTTTACTCCATTGTTCTTTTGTTAATTGTCTTGAACTTGATGCTTTCAAATTTCCGACCCTATGGTCTTTAACTTTCTTGAGATTAGTTTTCTTTGCCTTGGTTAATAATGGACCTTTGCCTTTATCATTATCTTTATCGTCTTTATCATTACTCTTTTTTGGAGCCATTATTATTATACAATATATTTCTTATTACTGAATTGTAACGTATTCTTTAGGTGGTTTTTGTTACATTCAACCTTTCCAGAAATTTGTTTTGAATTTCCATATATTTGTCGAATTCTTCAGGATTTTCTTTGATTTTCTTAGAGCATATTTCAACAATTTTTACTTTATCAATTCCATGCTTTTCCATCGTTGAAACACCAACATTTTTATTTTTCAAAATTCGGTCTAAGGTTAGATTCTTTTGTAACAATGGTTTGTTGGCTTCATAAAATTTCCCCTTATCTCTTCGATTCATGTCTAAGGGTTTTTTATAATAAACTTTACCATTCTTCGAAGTAACTTTCGTATACTTAGGAGATTGTGTATTGATTTCACTCATTGTTATAATATAGAACTTATAATCTTTAAGCAGATTCTAACACATTTTTATCGTCGATACTCATTTCTTTTGAATTCATGATATCTCTTTTGGGCAACATTGTTTCAATGTTGCTGAACATTTAATACATAGACAATCTAAGTGTTTACATCGAGACCGTCTCATATTATATCCTATAGCGTGAATCAATGCAACGATAATTGTACCAAATTGAAAAACGTCACAGGTATTAATTTCAAACATTGTATGTATATCTTTAACATATATATTTTATTTTATACAAATCAATAGAAATGATAAGTAATGATTAGAAAATTATTTTCTTGTGTATTCTAATATGGGGTTTAAGAAAGGTCAAAAAATCACTGACGAGGCTACTTTAGAACGATTAAAAGTGGCACGACTGAAAGCTATGGAAACAAGGAAAAGAAATTCTGAAGCCAAAAAGGATATCAAACTTGCAAAAGAATTAGAAAGTAAGAAAGAATTAGAAGCTGCACAAAATAAAATTAAATCATCGATAAAAGAACCTGAAATTACTCCAAAATCAGAGAATAAATCTCAACCGGAAATAATCGAAAAGAAATATGTAAAGAAATCAAAAAAGAAACCTGTGATTGTTGTGGAATCTGATAGTGAAACTTCGAGTAGTTCAAGTGACGATGAACAACCTCAAGTGATTATTAAAAAATCAAAAAAGAAAGACAAAGTTTTAAAAACGGAAGAAAAACTAAACGCAGTACCTCCGACTTATCATGACGTTTTGAATTCAGACCCTCATTTTCATAAAACATTTAAATCATTGTTTCCAGAATTTTAAAAGAATACATGTATCATTTATCTTTCCAATAGTCTTTCCCATAAGAAACAAATATCTCTTGATTCTTTTTTACATTTGATTTTAATCGAACATTTCCGACAGAATTAATTAGAGCATTGTTTTTGCATTTAATTCTTTTAGCACTTTGGGGAGTACAATCATTAAATTTTCCGGCAACTGAATTTGTTTTCGATGCATCATAAAACAGATTATTATTCTTTTTCCATATATGTGTTCTTCGATTCAATGGAGGTAATTCATTCATTGTCATTCGTTGCGTGCCTACGGTGTATCGACCAACTAACTTATCTTTTTTCAAGTCTTCTTTGGCATACACCCCAAGACCTGAATTTGGAATACTACTTTGTTTTACATTCACTACTCTATGAACATAACAATAAGGACTATATTTACAAGTCATGTTTCTACATTGATTTCCACTACTTTTCGAAATAGCTATGCACCGTTCACAAGTCCGGAAACAATCTTTGATTGTTTCTTTTGTTTTCTTCATAAGTTATGATTTATTTTTTCAGGAATAATAAATTCATCAAATCTTTTTCGAAACATCGATGGATGATTGTCTTTCTTATGTAAATCGATTAATAGAAATGAATGTGGTTCATTTATAGCATAGTTATACACATCATAGAAAGTTTTTTCATCGATTTCACCGGCACAAGATTCATATATTTCTTGTAATTCTTTTTTGTCTTTCATTTTATATACCCCAGAGAAGTTGCATTATTTTTAACGGCTCTCGGGCAGGAACCAAATTGACTTTTAAAGTTTTGAATACCAATAAAACAACTTATTCCTAAAGCACCACCAGTTTCAAAATCAGCGATATGTCGATGTCTTGTTATGAAATTCAGAAATTTAGGAGTTCGAAACAAATTCGTTGATTGACAATCATCGACAAAAACAGCCAATATAGGAAGTGCACCATTATATTTATGGACGGGTTTTTCGAAACCGTCTGATGTCAAAAATTCTAACAATAATTCTGGGTCGATATCATCGATAAAGATATTTCTATTATTTAATTTATCCATCAATAAATTCCATTTTTTCAAGTCTTCATGATATTTTAAATATATGTCTCTTTCTTGTTCAGCTTTTTGAATAATATCATTAATAACATTTGCACCATCGTCCGGTTCATACACATCTTCGGAGTCGATATCTAATGACTTCATTAATTTTTTGTTCGAATTAAATGTGGGACTAATAACAAATATACGATGTAATGAACCTTCTTTTTTTAACATTTTTAAATAATTAGTCACCGCCACTGATTTACCACTACCTCTTTTTCCTATAAATATTGAATTTTGATGAGCTTTTAACATGTTTGGTCCAGTTTTGATATTAAAAGCACTTCCATTCGGTACCTCTATATTCATATCTTTTACTTTTACAATTTTCATTAAAGATATATATGTATAGTTTGTTTATTATTTTTTTAAAAGAAACTAAAGTAATGATAAACTTACATAACGATGATTGTTTCAACATTTTCCCTAACATACCAAGAAATTCAATCGACTTATTTATTTGTGATTTACCATACAATCAAACAAACTGTTCCTGGGACAAGATTCCATTTGACTTAGATAAATTATGGATTGAATTAAAAAGAATAGGTAAAAAACATTCAGCCTATATATTTACAACAACAACTAAATTTGGACATTCAGTTATTGAAAGTAATAAGAAGATGTTTCGATATGATATCGTATATGAAAAAACAATGTCATTAGGTTTTTATCATGCAAATCAAATGCCTTTGAGAAGTCATGAAATGATTTATGTATTTTACAAACACTTACCAACATATAACCCAATCATGATTGAAGGTCACAAACCGTATATACGACAAGGTCAAGGACCACGGACTGAATTGTATACTCATTACACCGAAAGGACGCCTACTATATGCAAAGATGGAAAACGATTTCCAAGAAGTGTCATCAAATTTTCAAATGGAAATTACAAAAGCAAGCATCCATGTAGTAAACCATACGATTTATTCGAATGGATAATCAAATCGTATTCAAATCCTTACGATAATGTATTAGATTGTTGTATGGGTGTTGGAAATTCAGGGTTGGCATGTAGAAATCTCAAAAGAAATTATGTAGGTATTGAAATCGATAAAAAATACTTCGAAATAGCTAAAGAAAACATTAAAAATTCAATATAAATTGTAGAAAAAATCGTATTCAATTTCTGACGACATATTCGGACTCCTGGTGAAATTCTACGTCTAATAATGGTATTTTAAGTTGTGTTTGATGAAACTTTTTTTGAAATTATCCAAAAGCGTCGGAGTTTTTGACAGAAAAATGATTTCAATATATCTTAAAATGGATTTTTCTTTTCAACATTCTGATTTCAAATTCGAACTCTCGATGAAATTTTACATCGACAGTGAATTTACAAGATTTTTCTAAAGCGTTTTTGTGTATGATTTTAGGTTACTTATTTTTGCGCAAAATGTGTAACTTGAAAATTCAAATTTCTTGGTAAATCTGTTTCGATTTTCAAAAATCTGAATTCAGAAATGAATTCCCTGCGAAATTCTACGTAAGTAAAGTATGTTTAAAACTCTTATTTTATAATATTATGATTTATTACGGTTTGATTTTGTTTTAATCAAGATTTCACTGACAGCCACGGTGCGTTCTCGGTGCGGTCTCGGTGCGGTCTCGGTGCCGCCTCGGTGCGGCCTTAGTGCGACCTCGATTTTATTTTTCTACCTGATAACCACGGGAAAAGGTAGATTTTTTCATTTGAGTCGTAAGCAAGCCGTAAGCAAGCCACAAGCAAGCCGTAAGCAACCCACAAATAACATCAGGTATGATTCCTTCAATGATATTACTGAGTATTTTTTATATGCTCCCATCTTTTACTTCCGAAAAGAAAACACCCGAGAAGTGTAATGTTTCTGGAGTCTTTCGCTTAGGGAAAGACGGTTCTGTTATTTACGACGTCAACAAAACAACCGATGCTCCTTCAGAACCTTTACGTGAGAAAGGTCGTGGCACTCGTTGCTGCGGAATTAACCAGAACAAACTAAAGAAATATGGCTGGAAGAACCTTGACAGTATTCAATGCGAGATAGAGACACGTTCCTTATCCTGCAGGCATCACTGGCAACAGTTTGAAGAGGCGTTAGAGGACAGGTTTTCTGAAGTAATGGGTCAAGTTATTCACGAATACATTCGTGTCTCCGATGAGTCTGCAGACCAAATTGCTTCTATGTTCACACACAGGGTCGCTTTAGAACTTGCAAAGAAAGAACGGAATACCGATGCTGACGCTGCAATATTTTTTGCGGATGAACTTGAGAAGATTGCCCTTGCTATGAAAGACTCTGAAACGCAACGTGTTACTGAAAGTCCGTCGGTTGATACCGTGAGACGTATTTTGAGGGATGTTCCCTTACAGTCGCCTGCTGTAACGTATTTTGGGGATGAGCCCCGACGTCGCAAACCCACGAAAAGGTTGTCTAAGTTTCAACGTAGCGTTCCAGTGGAAGATCTTACAAGCACGCTTTCAGAAATGGTTATTGAGCCTACTATGCAACGTTCTGACTCGACTGAAACAACAAAGTCTGAAGCGATCAGGGACTCTGTTGAGATTTTTACCAAGTTGGAAAGCGAATATGCAGAGCTGCAAACAAAATATGATAAACTATCAAAGCAGTTTCAACAGGTTACTGACACCAATGATACGCTGAACACACAACTTACTGCAGTGAAATCGGAACTATCTGAAGTCACTGAAGAACGTGACGCCTTAAATAAGGCTAACGAAACACTTATGTTCGAAATTGCCGAGAAAGAGACAGAGAACACCACTATTTCTGAGGACCTTACACGCTGGAAAAAGAACGCTCGTTGTGTTACAGAGCAGCATCGGAGGCTACTATCAAAAGTGCAACCCTGCGATTTCAGCTGTGACGAGGAAAACAGTCAGAGCGAGGAAGTCGTTTATGATGGTTTTTCCCAAGAGAATTCGTCCTGAAAGTGGGTTTTGCGGTGGGGTGGGGCGTCCAGTTTACAATGGCTGACAACGTACCTGCTGACAATGCCCCTGCACAACCTCCTCAAGGTGATATATTACTTTCGCCTCGCGGAACTCCAATTAGAAGGGACCCTTTCGGAAAACCTTTTGAACAAAAGTATTTAGATAAAGTTACCGATGTTTGGTCCTTGAGAGGAAAGTTCATTGGGAAGCCTGTTTCTGGCGTGTATTTTTTGTACTCTATTGCAAGTGCAAACGGTTTTATGAAAAAACACTACTATGGCAACGCACACAAATACGCTATCGGGGATTTCGACTTGGCTGCAGCTTTTGCCAGTTCTAACCCGAATCCGGAATCGGACGCAGGCGTTTTGGCCCACTGGCTTCACAGCCAAGGGATGTTTGCCAAGCTGTTTCTTTTTGGGTTGTTTGCGATGGTCTACTTTGGTATTATCATAACTATGGTGCAGCAGGCTCACGTGTTTTTGCAATGCCAAAAAACCTTCAACTCTGTGAACCCATTTTGTATTGGCACAACGAAGGTTTTATGGTTCGTCACCAACTATTCAGCAGAGTTGGTTGCTATGTTTTTTTCTCAGATTGTTTTTGGCCTCACTTTGGTTTTTGTATATTTTGGAAATATGATAAATGGACAGAATAGGTACCAGCGTCGGCCTTAAACAAGTTCAGAACGTTTCATATTTTTCTGTTTAGGAGGGGCCTTGAAACCTGGCCTGTAACAGTTTTGAACTTTTAGCCTTGAAACATAGGGCTGTATTATTTATTCAGTTTTACAAGTTTTTTTTGTGTTTGTAACGATTGCAGATTTTGAAGACCTGAAAAACAAATATAACGAATTACTGGTTAAATATCAGATATTAGAAGACAATAATGTCATGTGTTATCGGGAGATAAATATGCAAAAAAAACTGTTTCAGCAACTAAATGATGAAGTTGGGAAAATTGTTGATGAAAATAAAACATTACAATTAATTGTAAATAGTTTAATGAATGCAAAATTAGCATGATAGTTTTTTGTTTCTGATTTATGTATGTATTGATTGTGTTTTTGTTGTGTTGTGCAGGACTTGCAACAACAATAGACCTAACTGAAATTGAACCTACAAAAAAAACCCCAATAAATACCAGATGTTTCAAATGTGAAAGATTGTGTTGCATAATGTGTGCACGGTTTGAAAACGGCATACAAAAAATAACTTC
Source organism: Cymbomonas tetramitiformis (assembly GCA_001247695.2). NCBI lineage: Eukaryota > Viridiplantae > Chlorophyta > Pyramimonadophyceae > Pyramimonadales > Pyramimonadaceae > Cymbomonas > Cymbomonas tetramitiformis. Next base: position 15,905 of record LGRX02028423.1, read on the forward strand.
TGAATTAGTGAAGCATCAAAACAACTTTCCATTTATTTGCATTATTTGTAATAAGTAAAATGAAATTCTTTGGTAAATGCTTTAATGTGTTGTGGGTTACTCATTTTTGCGCATAATGTGTAACCTATTATTCTGCAATTTTACCATCATAATTTGTCGAAGAAATAACTATTTGTCCATATTTACAAGTCATTATAGTATGTATATATATTAATGGAAAGACATACTCAATCATTGTGTTCACCGTTGTTCATTCAAAATGATTTCTGCAACAATAAAGTGTTAAATTCATCGAGCAAGATACTCAATTTTCCAAACAACAATAACAATTCTTCAGTTTCAGCAGATTTGAATAAAAAGTATGAGTTAAATGACAATGATAACAATAAACAGTATAGACTTCAATTAAATAGTTTGTTCAAACAATTAGGTGACTTGCAACCGTCACAAATTCAACAATCGTTTTCCAATAGTCTTAGAGAGAAAGCATATCATGTAGGTATTTCAAGTTACCTCGGTTCAAGAAATTATCAATCAGATTTGTTATTTCCAGGCGGTTATGAATATAATACCTTAGAGACCGCTCAAAAACAATTACATAACGATATTCTTTCTAATAAATTCAAAATTGACCCCGAACTTTCTTCGTATGACGCCGTAGTGCTTAACAATGGAAATAATCAAATACATATTGCATATCACGGTGCGTCGTCAAATCCTTCTTATTTAGATGAAGATAAAGCGGACATATTTTCCGTAATTAAAGGAAAACATGAAACAAGAGATTCATTTCGAAGAGCTGAAAACGTATATTTGAATACATTGAAAAAATATCCTAATCATGATATTGAGTTGTTAGGGACAAGCCTTGGCGGTGCTAAATCTATTCATGTCGGTGAGAAATTCAATGTAAAATCGACTACCTTCAACCCGTTTCTTTCACATGTATACACCCCAAAGGTTAATGGTAATGCACCGCAAAATATGCATCGAGTTGTAACTGATTGGGCCACTTTGGGAGCCTTAAAAATACCATCAAAAAGTAATAGGAAAATATTTCATTACTTCGAAAACAAAAATCCTTATGATTTATTCAAATCGCCGTATGCATATGTTACTTCGCCGCATAATTTAAAACAGTTCTTTCAAATGCCAAAGAATAATAAAGTTAATAAGGTGAATTTATTGAAATCGACATTACATACTATAGGGACCGGATTTGATGTATTGATGTTTGGAAATGCTTTGAACGATGCAAGAAATATGTCAATAAATACTGTTGAAAGTTATGAATTTAACAATCAAATTTCCGAAGATTTAAATCCATTAGGACTGTTAGGAGTAAATTTTGATATTGATAAAAATTACTTGCATGACGACGCACCCTTAGAAGCAAGATTATTGGCTGATTACATATCAAACAAAGGTCCTCAAAGAATGACATCATTTGATAGAAGTATAGAGAAATCACAATCAAATAAGTATACATCTATTGATGAAAATACGATTAAAGATAAAAATAATAATGTTTTGGTAAATTATGGAACGTGAAAACTTAATCAAAAATGCTCAGATTTTGTACCCTAATTTATGCACATTTTATATTGAATTGATTGTTGATGATTTTATTAAAAGACCACAACTCTATGACGATATGTATAATGGAAACATTGAATTACCTTTACCATTAAAAAGAGATTTAAAAGAAGATATTGAAATGAATAAAAACTATATTGATATTATAAATAGAGATAGTCATGAGTGTAATATCTGAACGTACACTTTATCTATCAAGTGAAGACCTTTCATCATTTGGTGATTCCAGAATTATCAATATCAATATACCAACACAATTAACAAACTATAAAAATACAAGCAAATTGAAAATTATTGTGAATTCATTTTCGGCTGCAAAGACTTGGTATACCATTAATGAATATAATGGAATTTTCTATATTGCTGATACAAATTCTGATAAATTTTATGAATGTAGAATACCTGATGGAAATTACACAGATTTAGATGATTTAAATTTGATTTTAGAAACAATTATTTTAGATGTTCTTGTTGAGCACTTCGAGTTCGCAAGACCTGCGGATAGAGTTGATGTTACTTACGATGCAATTTCAGGACATTTTACGATTACACTTAGCAAACCTGCTTTGAATATCAAGTTTGTTTCATTTTCGATAACTGGTGATTTTCAAGCAGTGCCTGGAAGTTTATTAGATGATGCATTAAATGATATCTTTAATTCACCAGGAAAGTATAACGATGTTGACCAAATATTAGGGGGACAAACAAACAAAACAGTTGCTGGTCTTACAAACATTTCACAGATTAAAGACTTGTTCGATATCGAAACTGTAAATGAAGTATTTATTTCCAAATTTCCTGGTAATTTACAAACAAACGATGCTATTTATCTTAGAATATCAACGTTGCCCACAAATAATTTACAAAGTACAAATCTTTCAAATAATTTTAAAGAAAATCAAATCATTAGTAGTGACATTTTAGGAAAAGTATTGTTACCGTCAGATTTAACTAATCAATTTATTACTTATTTAGATTATGATGAAAACTTTTCTATAGATGTGCAAGCTTCTCAATTTTCTCAATTAAGAATTTCAATTACCGACAATAAATCCAGACTAATTCCTACAGCCGTTTCCCGAAATGGAAATGAACAATCTATAAACTATGCATTATCTTTGAAATTAAAAGAATATGTGAATTAAAATTATATTATATATATTATAATAAAATGTCGCTACCGTATAGTCTTGCATTTGGACTTCAAAAACTAAGTGGATATAGTACTCAATATTTTCGCCTTGAAACAACAAACTTGACCGAAGTAAATCCTTACGGTGTTATTACTTTGAATCTTCCAGTTAATGTTTTGTGTAATTTGAAAAGTTTAAGTATGCATTGTAAAGGTCGTGCTAACAATACTGCCATAGCTTGTACCGACGCCGCAAATCAAGCTGATTCAGTTATCACAACTTTGCCAAATGGAATCGAAAAACTGATTTCTCGTGTGGAAATTTACAGCGGAGGTATTGCTATTTCCTCGGGAATGAGTCAATATTCAACGGTATCAACGGTTTTGGACAATCTTAAAACTACGTTAAACAAAGAGGTATCTTACCAACGTGTTTTGAAAAATCAAGAAATAAATGTCAATACTGATAGTTATTATCAACAAGAAAGACCATATATTTTGAATAATTTCCTACAATTTATAGGGGAAAGTGCTCCTGATTATTTGGATACTGCGTTACTACCAAGTATTCAAATTCGTTTCTATATGCATGGACCGGAGGTGTTGGGTGCATATCAAAAATCATTAGGGGCAGGTGTTAAATTTACCGGAACAGCGGCAGCAGAACTTGCTGCAAAAGCGACATGGAAATTGACTGATTTGCATTTTACAATTGAAACAATAACATTTTCAAATGGTGTTTACGATAGTGCTGTCGAAAGAAAACTAAAAGAAGATTCTTACATTGAGATGCCTTTTACTAATTATTTTACCTTTCAAGATAATCAAACGGAAATGACTAAATCAAATCGATTTTCTTTGTCGGCACAATCTTTGGATATGCTATACGCTGTTCAAAGGCCTTCAAATTACAGTTCTGTCAATACAGGTTTGCATAAAATTGATAATAAAATAGGTGCTACTTTCGTTCCAAGTTATTTCAGATTTTATGCTGGAGATATTCAATCTTGGCAGTATAATGTCAACTCAATTTATTATCCAAATTATCGTGCTACCGCTCTTGATGCTTTTAACTTGGTCGCGATTTCTAAAGCTGATAATTATTCTGATGATGCTGGTTGTAAAGTTAATTCTTTGGAAAATTGGTATAATTCTTATTGGACTGCTATGCTTCGATTGAATATGCCTATGCCTGGTATGGGTCCCCGAAATTGTTCAGGGGTTGATACAAGAGGTATGAATGCAAGTTTATTTTTGGTAACTCAGAAATCATCAACTGCAGACCCACTTCAAGAATCATTAACAAATAACGAAACATTTATTATTGCACAATGTACAAGTACCATTCGTATTGGTATGGGAAGAATGATTGAAGTTGTTGTATAAATAAAACTAATTTAATTGTAATTATATATAAATATATGGCTGAACAAGCGGGACAAATTTTTGCTTCAAACTTAGGAAATAAACCATTAGGGAAAGTCGATGTAAAATTACCAAATATGATGTTAACTTCAGGCTTTCGAAGTCCTTCAATGATGATTATTCCCTGCAAAACAATTCAAGATTTACGACCACCTGCAAGAGTATCTAATGTGGACCCTATGTCAGGTTTTAAATCATATACATTAGGACACGGTGATAAAATTACAAAACAGAATGCTATGTTTTCATTTCCTAATATTCATCCATTAAATAATAAATTACCAACACTTGCACCGACATTCTTTGTGAAATAAAATTAATATATTATAATATATATAATGTCTTCCTTTGGAAATGATTTTGTTTTAGATGAAAATATTAAAGTAAATAACGGTGTGTTTATTGGTGCCAAAGATAAAACAACAATAACAACTTTACAAATGGTTGGAGCAAATATCATAATGGATATCGATGGTTCTCAAAGCGGCGACCCTGGTGATGTTTATCTAAATATGGCTGCATTGACTGATAAATGCAAAGTCCGTATGGCTGGATTACCTGTTGTAACCGGTGCCGCAAACACACCGCCAGGTAATGATGTTGTCCCCGTCAATGGATTGTATGGGTATAGAAGTGCGGGTGGTAGTGCACCTGCTCAAATTTTTATGAAAATGGCATAAATTCCATAATAAAATTAAAAAAGAAAGTATAATATATAATGTCGTCATTTGGAAATAATATAGTTGCAAACACATGGCACCCACGGGGGGGTCGAAATGACCATCTAGGGGTTTGGGTTTTATTCGGAGAGTTCTCCAAAGTACGCTATCAATACCAATAGCAATATTACCTATTTCGATGTTTCCGAAAACGATGGCACGGTCCATTTTGACTCATTCGAATGCATTTGGTGTGCACCACATGCAAAACTCAGGGGGGTGTAGGACTTGTAACATAGGGTTTGAGCGCGCGGGCACCCTGGACTTGTTGGATGCGTGCTAATTGGTATTGTGTGAGTGCTGAAGTTATTATATATGTATCTACAAAGGCTATAGGTACGACAAAAAGTCCTAGGAGTGGTGAAACCACAATTTGGATCACAGGCTATGCTATTCGTTATAACGTTAAAATATTGTTATTAACAATAATAATACCAAAAAGTAACCTATTCAACTCTAGTTCTACAACAAGAGTGCATATACCACAAACTAGTTTATATGCTTTTTCACAACATAAACATACGGCAGCCTGTTACATCTCGTGATCGAAGAGCCCGACCATTTTCAGCCTTACAATGAACAGCAGCCGATGCAACGGATGCGCAGACCTTTACTCTACACTTGCAAGCGCCTCCCTCACACGCAGAGGGAGCGCAATACCAAATAGACAAGTTATGCACGTGGATATTTATATATGTTTTTCAAGTGCTTCACCAAAGCATCTCTGTGCTGGTGCCTACGGAACCGACGGCGATGTCACCCCGTACGGTTGCCGTCGGTTCCGGCAATCCCCCAGGAACTGTTGGGATTTTAACCCAAGCTGAGCGGCGTAAGCCCCAATACTCAGACTACAGACCCGAAACATATCGCTTTTCTTATGCACACCTTCCCGAGCTCATCGTTCCCTGACTGCGTGTTGATTCCTGCAACACGCAGTCAGGGTTCACTCTAGTCCCCTATGAAACGTGCAGCAAACAGGTTGGGGTATTCCCTTCCAGTATGGTGATGCGACCCGTTTCAACTCCTTCCACAAGAGGAGGCTCTTCGCTCTACACCTGCGGCACCTGCATCGCTCACCCCCGGACTGTTGGGAATTCAACCCAAGCTGAGTGGGGTTCACCCCAACACCCAGACTGCAGCCCCAAAAGTACCGTATGAATTCAGGACGAAAATTGTACAAAAGTATGCACAGACGTGCAAGCCTTTGCCATAAGGAAGCCAGACTAAAGTAAAAATATGAGACTCGCAGGCTGCAGCGAGCTTGCTGCACTCTCAGAACGAATTTCGCTGCGCCGAGGCTCATCTTTTGTAGCCTGCGAAAAACGAATATTATCACTTATCGTGAATTGGAAAAGGCAGTTGCTTAACAGCTGAGACCAACCCGCGGCGAAAAATATTCCTTTGCCATATGTTCTCGGGAGTTTTTTTCGAACTCACCAGGCTCATCTGCAGACATTAAAGCACACAAGAGTTAGAGGGGGGAGCACGGGTGATTAAACCCGAGAACACGAAAGTTCCGCCAGAGAATTCCTCTCTGGACGCGCTGCTCCCTTCCAAAGAAAACGTAAAACCCTTGCTGTAAGGTCGAAAAAGCGTGTCACAAAGTTTGCCGTTCAGGCATGCAGCGTAGAGTCCACCATAATTGTTGGAGCCTCAAAGGGGAAATTCAGAGCTTGCACGGTGGCCCTCGTGCCACCAGCGAAGGCGGTCAACTTCTTGCAACTGAGACCCGAACTCGAAATTCGGTAACATGCAAACTATTTAAAAACGACTCTTCTAAAGATTCAGCAAAGCGTATCCAACTTCTATGTTACGGATTTTTTCTAAATTCAATCCGCGTCGACTGCAAAGCTGGAAAGGCAAGGACGTTCGACGTTATACGCGGAGTTATATCAAACCAAACGGAAGGCGGAGTTGCACTCAGGGCACGCGCAGGGTAAAAAATGTTTTTTAGTGAGTTGAATAGTAATTGTTTTTCGTCTCGCCGCCTTTTGTGCCACGTAGGATATGTAAAGTGGAGTGGACTGACTGCCTGTCGAAAGTCATTTTTGGCGCGGGTAAAATGACATTTTCCCCGATAACAATCGATTCCTAGATGGTCATTTACCGACCCTGTCAGGTGCCATGTGAACACATTTAATGGAAATCAAACTCCATCCACAAATATTCCTGACCCTTTAACAATTAATCAACTCAATGTAAATCAAATAGGTGATAATTCAAATCCTTGTCAAACAATTCATATGGCTTCAGATTTTTTATATCAAAATGATATTGATTTTATTGATAATTCTGATGTAAATAATCAAAGAGAATTTATGAAATTACAAACTGATGGTGATTTAAATTTGGTTAATAATATCAATTTTTATGATTTTATTTTGAATAATCCTGCAAGTACATCAAAATTTTCTATAGGTTTGGATGAGCTTGATAGTTCTTTTGAAATTAAATCTTTAAACCCGGTATCACAAACACGATTGAAAATAGGAGACAATGGTATAAATGAATGGTCATTTATGCAAACCACATTAAATGTAGAACCACTTGGAGCCGGTGTACTTATAAATGATGGACCTTTAATTTTGAACACCGGTGATATTACTTTGAATTCTGGTAAATTTACCGGAGACGCCTCAGGGTTAACAAATATTCCACCATCTATACCACAAGATTTGCAATCTGTTACCGACCAAGGAAGTATAACTACAACAAATGATATATCTTTTACCGGAACTGGAAAACTTATAATAAATCAGGAAGAATGTGATGGAAATTTATTTAGAATTAGGGCTGGCACCGCTGGTAATGGATTGGTGTCTTTAGGCGAATCGACTCAAAATGATGGTTTTACAAATGCAAACCGTTCGGTTTTAATAGGTAGAAATAGTGGGGCTTTTAATTGTTTGAATGATTCGATATGCATAGGTTCGGGTGCCGGGAACAATCAATGTAATGCTTTCGTCGTAAACGTTGGTGACGATGCTGGGCAAAGCTTCGCTTCGGAGAATTCAATCAATATTGGAAAATTCGCAGGGGAATATTTGGCTGGGGAAAATTCAATCAATATTGGTGCTTTTAGTGCTCAAAACTCCGCTCAAAGTGCGACCGCTATTGATAATACAATTATTCTTAATGCAAGCGGCGTAGAACTTAATGCTGCTGTAAATAATTCTTGTTATATTCGACCTATTCGGGCAAGTCCTGATGTTAGTTCAGAAAGTTTACAATTATATTATGATTCTGCATCAAATGAAGTCAGAACCGGTGCAATAAATTCTGGAAGTATTGGTTCATTAAGTCAAGTTTTGGCTGTCGGAAATACAGGGGGAAATATTAATTTAACCGGAGATATAGATGCTACAAGTGCAATACTTACAAATAGTTTGAATTTTAGTTATACATCTGCTACGGCTTCTGTTACAAGTTTAGGAATTCCATTGACAACATTGACAAATGCATATACAGCAACATTACCCACAAGTCCGGTTCCTCATACAGGTGATGTATTTACTTTTGAAAATAATACCGGAGGAACAATAAGTGCTGGTGATATTGTTCAATTTGACGATGACTTTACTAATGTAAATGGTGCAAAAATATATGCAGCTTCGGCAAGTCAATCTAATCAAAATTGTATGCCTATTGGTGTTTGTGTTCAAAATTCAACAACGGGTAGTAGTGCATTTATTTGTACAAAAGGATTCACAACTTGCAAAGCATTAGATGGAAGTTATGTCAAAGGACAAATGTTAGGTTGTTCAGCGGGAGGTTCAGTTGTTTCTTCACAAATTACTACAAATAATGTTGGAATTATTGGTGTGTGTATGGAAAGTAAAGTTATAACAACTCCGGGTTCGGGAATATTGGTTTGGATTAAACCTGATTTTAAATTGTAATTTAATATATATTATATGTCTTCTTTTGGAAATAATATTGTTTGTAAAAATATACAATGTAATACTGTAAATGGTCAAACATACAATCCTGTACAAACTTCAAAATGGACCGAAACAAATGATGTGTTGGAACCGGCAAATGCTGGAGCAAGTGTAAAAATTAATAATGATATATCTTTTGGAAATGCATTAGGACTGCTTGGAGACAGTACTGTGGATGTAAATAATATATTAAATTCAAAAGGAAATGGAAATGCAATTATTATATTGGCAAGTGGAGATGATGCAAGTAATCCAAATGAGGTTAATGTTGGCGGCGAAACGTTAAAAGTAAATACAAATTCCGGTTTAGAAGTAAATGGTAATGCAAGGATAAATGGTGAAATAAACAACACCGCCCCAAATGATACAACAAATATTGATTTATTCGGAACAAAAGTATCCGGTAATTCTTTCATAAATTTGAATACCGCTGATGTAGACACATCAAATGCTTCAACGATATATTTTATAAATTTTCAAACGAAACCTGATGGTAGTGCACCTAAATTTTTTAGAATTAATATGTCGGGTGACATAATAGGTTGCAAGGATATTATAGATTGTAATGATATAGAATGTAGTTCTGTTCAAATCGTAAACAAAATAGATTATTCCAAATGTAACAAAGGATTAATTCAAACTGGTCAAGGAATGAGAATATTGAAATTTGACACATCGTTCATTAATTATTTTGATTTTACATTGAGTCCGGCTGACCCTAATATAAGTGATGGAAATGCTGCTTTTACAAAATTTAAAATTCAACACAGTGATACAAATATTAATAATGTTATAGGTACCGAATATATTGTAAGACTTTCAAGTTTCAACGTAACGGGAACTGATTTTAATATTTTTGCCACTGTTAATGTTCTTGCACAAAATAATTTAGAATTGTATATGACATCCGGAAATGGTGAAATATTAACAAATGGTTTACAATTGAGATTTTTAATGGAACTAATTCCTATTGATTTTTCTTGATAAATTTCTTCGGTTTTTTCAAGGGGACAAAAACAAAAACCTCAAAAAATAAAATTCCACTTAAAGAGTGTAACTCAATAGGGTAAACAAAGCAAGAATGACTACTACATTTAATCATCTTCCTTGTGAACTTCAAGAAAAGATTTACTTGATGAAACATCAATTTGAAATGAAAGATGTATTAGACCATATGAAAACATGGATGAAACATAAACCACCGACAAAACCTCCGAATTTTAAATTATTCAGAATTGTTGTATATATGAATATTATACAAGATGATGGCTTATTATCGAATAATCGATTTTTAACTATAACAAGCGTTGAGAATCATATCATCAACATCAAAACATATAAACTATCACAATTGAAAAATGAATGTAAAATAAACAAAGTCAAAGTGAGTGGTAATAAAAGAGAATTAATTCAAAGACTTATTAAACTTCCATGAATAAATGATTTAAGAACAATTAACATATAACTTATTGAAAACTTAATCAATATTTACTTTTCATTTACTTATAAGTTTTAATCTTTATCTTTTATATCTTTATCTTTTATCTTTTATATTTATTGTAGATTTTTTCTATTCACATTTAATCACGTAATTTATTCCCTATTTATTACGTAATTATTTCTTGTATTTATTATTTAGTTATTTGGTGGTGGGCTATAATCGGTAGTATAGTAGTG
>LGRX02028424.1:0-31750 GCA_001247695.2 Cymbomonas tetramitiformis
GGCAATGGCCTCGCCGTGTGCGTTCTCCAGGTAGGCCTGCGTCAGAGAGCACACCGCCAGATCGCTGAAGAACACATCCAGGTCCCCGTAGCGTTGGTGCCAAGCTTGCTCGGACCCAAAGGTCCCCGCCGCGCGCTCCAAGAACTTCCTCTGCTGATCTTGAAGAGTGTACTCCTTGAAGCTCCAAAGAAGGCTTGACACACTCGCCTGGTACTCTGATACTGATGGCGTACAACTGGGAGTGGTCAGTGCTTCGATCACGATGGCCTCCTGGAATACCTTCTGCACCATGTGGGAGTAGTGCTCCAGCTGCGTCAGGAGGCCCTCCTTGTCGGCCGATTTTGTGTCGGACGCGGAGCGGGGGAACCTGGTGACGCTCTTGACCAGCTTTAGCACCATCTCTTTGGTCTTGTGCTCCAGGCGGACCTCGTCTGGAGATGCTCGCAGGTTAGTGCCCTGCGGCAGGCGGACGACGCCTGGAACAAAGGGGGTGGCGCTGGGAGAGAGCACGGGGTTTGCAGCGGCGGCAGAGTGAACGGGGTTCACGGCAGCGGCAGGGTGAACGGGGTTTGCGGCGGCGGAATGGGGAAAACGGGCAGGGGGTGGTGGTCCCGGGGCATGCGCGGGCGGAGGCGCAGGCGCGGGATTTGTGGGGACTGCGGTCGGTGTGGGCGGTAATGCAGGGGCTGACGGTGGTGCGGGGAGTGGAAGAGGTGTATGGAAGGGCAGGGGTGTGGATGGTTGTGCGGCCACCACGCTCATGCTCCGGTACCAATCGGAGTTGCTGACCTCCGACCACGCGGCGAGCCCGTCCTGATCGAAGTTCTGCATCTCCGACTCCCGCGCAGTAGCAGGGATCCACTCCCATACTGGCTGCCCCATGCGGGTAGACCGCACATTGGCCGCGGCTGGGTCCCCCATTGCCATATCCATGACCTCGCGGTCGACCATAAGGACCCAGGTCTCCACACGAGGGTTGGTAAGGGGTAGGGGTGCATGGGGTAGCCGGCCCCCCATGCGCGCATATGCAGTCAGCGGCGCTCCCAGCAGGTGCATGATCCTGAACAAGATGGCGTCGCCCTGCACCCCAGCCCGGCGGCGTTCGTCCCATGGTAGGGAGAGGGTTGCCGCGCCTCGCACCCCAGCTGACTGGTGCACCCACAATGACCCACCATCGTGGGTGACGAAGAGGGCTCTGACCTCTGGGTACTGAGGGTAGGAGGGCTCTGGTGCGGGATCGTCAGGGGGATCCTGAGGTGGATCACTAGGGGGGCCTGGTGGCGAGTCGCTTGAACTGGAGTCTCTGGGCTCTGAGTCGGGATTACCACCGCCGTGCACCACCGTCTCCATCGACTGTCGCCGGCGGGCCACCATCATGTTGTGGGGATTTGGCCGGCCCTGAGTGGGAGGTTCGGCGGGAGCGGTCTCAGCGGCGGTCTGAGGCACAGGAGGGGTTACGCTGGCGGCAGCGTCTGCCTCGTGTAGATGGTCCGCCGTCGGGCCCTGTGCGCTGCCCTGAGGGTCGCCTGGTGGTGAGACTCCTGCCGATGTCGTCGCACCAGGCAGCGCGAGTCCTCTCGAGAGCACCGCGGAGATGTCCAGGGCCTGTACTGCCGCTAGGACTTCTCTGCGGATGTGTTCACTTCGGCTGCTCGCGTCCGAGTCAGAGCCGGACCTGTGGGCGGCCCTCCGCCTGCGCTCAGCTCGTGCCTGCGTGCTTCGGCTGCCTCTGGTCCCCGTGCTGGTGCGGCTGATGTCCGTGCCAGAGTCGGGGTCAGAGTGATCAGGTGCGTGGCTTGGACCTGGGAGATGCTTGCCATGTGTCGCAGGGCCCGAAGATGCCCTTCGGGAACGCCGACGCCGGCGAGTCTCTGAGGTTGTCGCCACCGCGGGAAGGTGACGCACCAAGAGCTGGGTACCGCCCAAGACGTTCTGCTGAACCCCGCTGTCAAGGGGTACCTGCAGAGGGTCCGGCAGGGCCGCGGCGCCGATGCTGATGAAGTGCTGCAGCGATGAGGGATCCGCGCCTGAGTCATGAAGCGCGGAGGTGGCTGGTGCCAGCTGATAGGGCTGCTGTGGTCGATGTTGCGGCAGTTGTGGCGGCCGCGGTTGCTGTTGCTGCTGCTGCTGCTGCTGTTGCTGCTGTAGCTGCTGCTGCTGTAACTGCTGCTGCTGTAACTGCTGCTGCATCGGTTCCAGTGGCTGCTGTTGAAGCCACTGCTGTTGCTGCTGCCGGTACGCGAGCCACTGCTGCTGCTGCTGTAGCTGTTGTTGGAACGGTGTGGGATATGCGCCCACGGGGTGATGGGTTCCCAGTGTGAACGGCACTGGTGATACTCCCTCAGCGAGGGGCGCTGATTGGGGCAATACCCAATTGACGCCGTTCCATACAGCCTGTGCGGGGGTGCCATCCGGCATAGTATAAGGGCGGGGCACCGCTGTGTAGGGCATGGTGGTGCCTGGGTGTGGAATGGGGTGAGCGGAAGCATATGTAGTGGGCGATGGGAAGGTTATGGGAGAGAACAGAGTGTGGTGTAGCTGCTCTGCGCTGACACTCATGCTGGGAAATGCCTCTGATGTCTGCTGTGACATCCTGATTGCTGAGCTGGTTGAGATCAAGGACTGGGTGTGGCAATAGCCACAGGTGAGCAGAGTGGTGAGTGCTCGCCTTTTTTATTTAATTAGTTTCGTCCTCTTCGATGTCGCTCGCTGGAGGCGAAGGGGCGGGGCTTCCAGGTGGTGATGGGGGGACCCAAGGCCACTCTTCGATTCCTTGCACTGGATACGAGCCAGGGAGTGCGGGGAAGACTGTCAGGTCTTGGGAGTTCGGGTAGCGGAAGAGAAGGTTTCCAATCTGAACCCACACCCAGTTGTGGTATCTTGGTGGGATAGCCAGCGTGACTGTATCCAGGCGCTCAGTTCTCCTCCTCGTCGTCAGAGGAAGAGGGGGAAGGAGGACCGCTCCAAGGACCGCTCTGCCAGAAGGCGCCTGCTGGTGGGTAGGTGGGGGCTGGAGGGAATACCCACTTGATGGGTCCTTGTTTCCACCACGCTCTTCTGTATTCTTCTGGCGAAGGGGGTACTGCCATGCACCGGCGAACTCAAATTTTCGCCAGGGCTCCGCGACACAGATTTCAAGTGCCTATGTATGCAGGCAGGGGTCAAGGAACTGCACCCAGAAAGCTCAGCAAGGTCCCAGAAAGCTCAGCAAGGTCCCAGAAGGTAGCCGGACTTCGTACACTCCCAAAATATTCCAGCCAGAGGGTAAACCAGAGGTGTCCAGAAACTGTCCAGAAACTGTCCAGAAGCCACTAAAAGCGCTACTTTGAGGGGTTTTCCCAGCTGCTGGTGGCCGTGAGGGCGGTATTGGGGGATTCTAGGGTGTCCTATGGGGTCTGGGGAAGGAGTTTTTGGTGGTGGGGGCTACTGTGGAAGGTTTGGGGGTAGGCTGAAAACGGGCTAAAACGGCTATTTTGGGCTGTTTTTGGCTGTTTTTCGCCTTTTTAAGGCTCTAGAAAGTGAGCTATGGGGTTTTCCTGGCTACTATAAACCGGGGAAACCCTTTAGGGTGCTCCCTGACGGTTGTTTGTAGCCTGGGACAGACTTGGAAGTTAAGATCGGAAAACGAATGCTGACTTTTTTGAGCCTGGTTGGGCCCCCAGTGTTAAGGGGCGAAAATATGAAGTTTTGGAGATGTTTTCCAAAGGATACGGCCGTTGAATACGAAAAAAAAATGTACTTACGGAGGCTAAAATTGCGCCCAGATAGCCGGAAGTGCAGCTCTCCCCCTGTATTACAACGGAAGTTACAAAAGGCCCGTGGGCGAGTTGCGCAGAGGCGAATTCGCAGCACGCTGATACCAAATGTGCCAGGGGCACGACGACAGATGCTCGGAGATATGTTTTTGATTGAACGTGCAAAGGTACACAATTCGGATTTTTATAATATACTGGATCAGGGCCGGATTGAGGTACAAACGATAATTCGGTTCCGAGTTCTGAAGGCTAAACACTTCTCAAGTGCTCTACTTATTCACTCGTCACTCAGGTTGCAGGGTCAACCACTCGAGAGCCGATGTCACACTTCGGCTCAACGTTCAGTTCCCGATCCGATCTCATTTCTAATTCCGATTCGTCATTCTCGATTCAGATGTTATGCCAACAGGCTGACACGATGACTGCTCCACAGTACTGTCATACTACTGTACTGTCATACTACTGTACTGTCATACTGTCATACTGTCATAGCGTCATACTGTCATAACCTTAATATCTGATATTCGATTTCATTGTCTTTTCAACCCCGATGCGAATCTGACCATTCTTCTAGGGTCTGACTGAGTTCCACGATGACACCCCCCACAGTACTGTCATACTACTATAGTGTCATACTGTCATACTGTCATAGTGTCATAGTGTCATACTGTCATACACCGGACATCTGGTATTCATTCTCATCGTGGTTTCAAGCCCAATCTCACTGTCATCGTGCCAATCCCAGATTACCCCCGATGACACACATACGGACGCATAGACATATCGGCTCACGCTGTGCCTCCGGGCACAGCTGAGCTACCAGCAACCTATCGCGAGCAGTCTGCAGCTGCTGAACAAACTGCCGGGCGGTCTCGTGGGCCGTGCCTTTCTTCACGACGTCCCCTCTCCCCCCCTTGGCACGGCCCCTACGAGAGGCCAATGCAGCTTCTACGAAGAAGTCGAGCTGCGACGCCGGGGCATGCCCATAGCAAAGCTCGAAGGGTGTGAATCCAGTAACTGCGGACCTGGAGTCGTTAATGGCGTACTCCACCGGGGTGCACCATAAATCCCAGTCTGTCTGGTTTGCGTCAACGTAGGCGCGCAACATGCGCTCCACCGTATGGTTTGTGTGCTCCGCTTGGCCGTCTCCTTGTGGATGGTACGGCGTAGTGGAGGCCACCTGCACCCCCATAAGGCGATGCAATTCCATGTGAAAGGCGTCACGGAAGCGAGAGTCCCTGTCACAAATGATCTTCATAGGAGCACCGTGCAGTCGCCAAACATGGTCGAAGTACATTCGCGCCACTTGCTCAGCCGAGCTGTCGGAGTACAGCATGGGGACCACGTGCACCATCTTGGACAACTTGTCCGTGAACGTGGCGAAGGCGTCGTAGCCCCGCTCCGTGCGTGGCAGTCCTGTGACGAAGTCAATGCTCACCACTTGCCACAGCCTGACCGGGACTTGGAGGGGGTTCAGCTGGCCATCCGGATAGCTGTTCCTCGGGCGGGTCTGCTGGCATATCAAGCACGAGCGGGCCCAGTCGGTGACGTCCTTGTTCATGCGGGGCCACCAGAACCGCCGCACAATCCGAGCAAGAGTCTTATCTCGCCCGGTGTGCCCCGCCGCGGGAGACTCGTGCGCTTCACGCATGACTATCTCTCGAAGGGGAGAGTCGGACGACAACACCAGCTGGTAGCGTCCCTCCGCGATGCGCCAGATCATGTCGTCAACCATGCGGAAGGTGTCCGTGCGCTGGTGCGGGGCGGCTAAAAGCTCTTCCTTTAACATCGTGAGGTAAGGGCTACGCTCGTACTCCGCGCGTAGTGCTTTTACGAACTGGCATGCCTTCAGTGGTCCTTTGGCTGCGCGCGCCTTGGCTGCTGGCCCCGTCGTAACCATAGGCTCGCTTGCACCTTGAGCTGCAGGCGCACGGGCATTCGTCGTTCGAGGCCGAGTCCGGCTGGCCGCTGGCGCCCACACCAGCAGCACGGGCCACCGCAACGCTGGTCGGCCTCCATCTGGTGACTCAAACAAGCATGTAGGGTGACCCTTGGCATCCTTGAGGTCGAACACCTTGACTACGTGCAGGCCGTACTTGGGCTGGATAAGGGTGCGCCAGGACGCGTCATAGTCCGGCAGTAGGAACATCGCCGACGTGTTCTCTGGGTCGGCGCGCCACTCGGCCATGAAGTAGCGTAGGATCCTCTCAATGAGGTTGCTGTCCTTGGTATAGGGGGGGTTGCACCAGACGTGCTTTCCCCGCCATTGCTGCTTGAGGCACTCCGTCCAATAGGTGTCCACTTGGCGGTTGACGCCCATGGAGTCACAACACGCGTCCACGTCGAACGGGCCGTACTGCGCTGAGATCTCTTCGAACTTCTCCTTTACCAGTTTCCAGTCCTGCCGGTCTACCACGTTATCGTAGTGGGAGCTTGACGCGGGAGGGGAACTTTGTTTGCTGGGAGGGGAAGGACTAGGAGGAGTTGAGGGGGCTGGAGAGGGGGCTTGCTCCGGTTGCGAGCGAGAGCGAGTAGTGACGCCAGCAAGGGTGGCTTCATGCAAGGCGCGCTCCGCGGTGTGCAACGTCTCAGCTGCGTCTTCCCACAGGTCGGGGGTTTCCACCCAGGTGAGCCCATTCAGATGAGTGAGCTCCCCGACGACCAACGGAGGGCTGACCGGGGGTACAGACTCGTCTTCAGAGTCGGAGTAATCAAACGTGGTGTCGAGCACCGAGGTGGGGTCTTCACGGATCTTGACTTTAGCGGGCTCCTCGGACGGCTCATCGTCGGTGTCATCCTCGTCGATTGCACCGAATACTGAGGTGGGATCGGCGGGGGTCGAGCTCTCAGCTGGCTCCCTTGGCACACTCTGACGAGGCTCGTCTGTATCCCGGTCGACCACGCCCTTCTCCTTGAGCCCCTCCCTGGCGGATGACTGCTTGTAGTCTGGTCGTCTGGATTGGGCGTCCGGAACCACTAGGCATCGGCCAGGTACGTGCTCCATTTGGTGCACGCCCACTTCCACCAAGTCCTCATACCAGCGTGCCTGGCGTCGACTCAGCTCCCGAGCCGGTGCGAAGAGCCACTGCAAGGGTTTGTGGTCACCCATGAGTTTGAAGTCGGTGAATATAAGGTAATGCCTCCACGTCACCGTGGTGCAGTGGTGGATGGCGCACAGCTCCCGCTCCCCAGCGTGGTAGTTTTGCTCGGCCGAGGAGAATTGCCTGCTCTCGAAAGCCAGCGGTTGAAGACCTCGCCCCAGGTCTTGCATCAGCACGCCTCCTAGCGCGACCGCACTGGCGTCGGTCTGCACGCAAAATGGGCGAGACCCATCGGCTGCTGAGCGCTGGTCCGGTAGGGCAAGGATTGGCGCCGAAATCAATGCTGATTTCAATCGTTGGAAGGCTTCTTTCTCCTCCTTGCCCCAAGTCCACGGCACTCCCATCTTCGTGAGGCGAGTAAGAGGGTGGGCAATGTGGGCGAAGGACTGGATGTACCGCCGGTAAAAGCCACACATTCCAAGGAATTGGCGCACGTGGGTGACAGTCTCGAGCCTGGCCAGTCGCGAACCGAGGCCACTTTGTCGCGTTGGGGACGACAACCTTCCTTACTGCACACATGGCCAAGGAAGCGTACTGCTCGCATGCACAACTTCAACTTGCTTCGCTTGAGGTATACTTTGTGTTGGCGACAGGCGGCTAGTACGGCACGTACATGGCCGACATGCTGCTCAGGTGTGTCACTGAAAATCATGATGTCGTCCACGAACACTCTGCAGAAGGGTAGGTGTCCGAGGTACTGCGTCATCATTCTTTGCCACGTGCTCGGTGAGTTGCTCAGTCCCATAGGCATGACCAGCCACTCATAAGCTCCAAAGTGGGTGGTCATGGCTGTCTTCTCGATGTCCTCCTGTTCCATGGGAACTTGCCAGAATCCCCACAAGCAAGGCGTCCGCAGTGGAGAAGACGGTTGCTCCTTGTAGGTCATCGAGGAGGGTTTGTACGTCAGGAAGAGGGTACTTGTCCTTGACCGTGATCTCATTTATCGACCTGTAGTCGATAACCAGGCGCAACTCCTTAGGGTTGCTCGGCTTCGGCACCATAAGTACCGGACAGCCCCAGGGAGACGCCGATGGACGGATGTACCCCTTGGCCAACAGCTCGTCAAGTTGTGCACGAAGTTGCCGAAGCTCCTCTTGCGACAACTTGTAGTTACGCCGGTGTAGCGGTTGTCCACTCCAGTCGGATCGCAAGCGAATGTTGTTCTTGTAGTCGCGGCTTTGGACGGAGTCAGGCAGCTCCGTACATATGACGTCCTTGAACTCCTCCTCAAGGTCGCGCAGCTGTTGCCATATCTCTGGGGACACTGTCTCGTCAATCTCGTCCGGCTCCTCCTCTTTCATGGCGTGGGGCTTGGGCGGCGGTGACGGTGATTCCTCAGCCACTGGAGCGGCCTGCTCTTGAGATAAACCTTTCGTATGGGGCTTCTCGTCGCTCCAGCGCACACGCTTGCGCCGCGGCCGACGTTCGCGGAGTAAGCGCCTTCCCTGCTCCAGCGCGGCTGCGGCTTCGGCATGCCAGGTGGGTGGTTTCCCTTGCGCATGGTCGTCGATTGCTTGGGCACGTACGTGCTCAGGTAATAGAGCGAATGCTCCCAAAGCTTCCCGCTTGCTCTGGAAGAACCCGAGATGTAGGTTGTTGGATGGCGCGTGGTCCGCAGGGGGACCAACAGCACCCTCCAGAGCGACCACGTCAAAGTTTTGTGGGCGGGTGGACTCCACTGTTGCGTAAACCTTATCCAAGTGGTCCTCGTCACTGATGCCTGGGCTGGGCCGCACAGATTCCCGGAGGAGTAGAGCGTCCTCGGCTTCGGAGTCGGTGTCTGACGCGGACATCAGCGCAGGCGCGTCCGTTTCACCCAGATCCACTTGGGAGGAGTCCATGGCGCTCGCGACTTGGGCGTCTTGCTGCTCAGAGCTAGACGTGACGCGATGCTCGGACGAAGCGTCCTTGGGCTTGGTGTTGGTCTCGGCGTCGGCATCTTCGTTACAGGCGACCGCCCCGAAGGTGCCGTCGGGCGCCAGGTACACCACGAAGGCACACTCATCCTTAGATTGGAGGGCTCGAAGGTCCTTGCGTACCCTTTTGGGGTCCAGCAATACTCCTTGTACCAACGCCATGGCCTTATCCTTGGGTCTTGAGGGGTCTGGCGTTCCCGGCGAGCAGCCTGTAATGACCACTCTCTTGCTTCCAGAACCAAACCGGATGGAACCCCATCGGGAGTAATCCAGGGTGACTGGGGAGTGGGAGGCTAGCCAAGGTCCTCCAAGGATGATATCCACGCAAAGATCAATGGGCATCACTCTGAGCTCCAATTGCTTGACGTACAACCCCTTGGTGGTCTCCGCTTGCAGTCGAGGGCGGACGCACGTGTTGACATCGTACGACGCGCCGTCGGCTACTCGCACTCGCATGGGGTTTTCGTGAGGTCGAGGCGTCAAGGAGGGAATGCTGCGTACAGTCTTATCCGAGATAATGTTGGTGGAGCACCCAGTGTCCACCAGCACCTTTACACGACGACCGTTCACGTACGCCCAGAACAACAACAAGGTGGGGGCCTTGGAATTGTTGATCTGTCGAGGTGGTGCTCGCGATGTTGATACAGCCGCCAAGAGATCACTCCAACCAGGGCTCATGTCCCCACTGTCGGTGATGCTGTTGAGCTGGCACTCGATGGGGTCGTCCTTGGCATGAAGGTCGCCTAGATCAAGAGGGTCGTCCATGTCAGAGTCCCATGGTAACTCGTAGGTGCCTGCATCGGCCAAGAGCCCTTGAGCGGTGGCTGTCTGCACCAGATCCCTGGGTGGGTAATCAGGTGGGTACAAGGCCACTTGGATGACCTTGTCCTTCGCTGCTCGCGCCATGTCATTCGTCGCCAAGTCACTTGCGTACTGGAGGAGTCCGTCTTCTACTTCCTCTTGCGCTTGTTCCTTGGCTAAGATGTGCAGTAGCTCTTCATCTATAGGAGAGTCCCGCTCCAAATATGGGAGGCCACTGGCGTAATCCCGCTTAAGCTTCTCCCGTTGGCGAACCTTCTCCAGCCCACTGAGCCACCTCCTCCTTGGAGCTCCTTCAGCTCGAGCTGCATGGGTCGGTGACAACCATGGTCGGGGGCGGTCACTCCGTGTGGTTGAGGTTGCCTCGACAGTCGTGTTGTTGTTAGGTGAGGGCGTACGAGGTCGACGCCCAAGCTGGATGTCTTGACGTCGTCGTCGGTATTCTTGCAGCCTTTTAAGTTTGCTAAGGGCTGCGGGTAAGGGTGATCGAGCTCGAGCTTCTCGCTTGTTGGTGGTAACCGCGCTGTGCGTTGGTGACCGCGTGGGTCCTCGGCTGCGTCGATGCCCGGCTCTCCAAAGCGGTGGGCTCGTGCTCCGCGGAGGTGTACGGGGCGGTGCAAGGTCCGTTTCCAGAGCCTTGATGGAGGACCTCAAGCCCCGTGTGCCCACCTTGGAGCGTAGAGCGCTCGTCCCTTGCCCTCGGACGGCTCGAAATTGCCAACCTTGCAATGGTTGGCCCGTTGGCTCCAAGTGCACGCGGTAGCTCTCGGTCACCTTTAGGGTACGTCGGTGCCGTTTCCCAACGTGCTGGGAGTCGTCTGAGAGGTCCTCGCTCGTACACACTGGAGACTTGGCTTCCTTGTGAAGACGAGCTTCGACCACTTGACGCTCCGGCGCGGGAGAAGGGCTGGTCATCGCCCGCGAGGGTAGCATGTTGAGCTCATCGGAGGCTAGGTATCCTGTGCAAGGAGCGCTTCGCCTTTGACGTCGACGGGCTCTTCTCCACTTTTCCCGCAACTGTTGCTCCGAGAGGTAGGAGGGGGGCTCATCGCGGGGATGTGGGATCCCACAGCCCGAGATCATTAGGACTTGGAGGGTACTCCGAGCTCGAGGGAGTCCTCCGCGGCAAAATCCATTAGTTCCTTTGGCAACACCGCGTTGAGCACGTCGCAGTATTCATCCGTTTCCACTTCGTGCGTGATCATGTCCAAGGTTTCAGCCAGAAGTGCTTTGGCCCACTCCTTCTTACGAAGAGCAGCCTGTGGGCACTCTCGAGCATAGTGCTCTTTGCTTTGGCACAACCTACAGCCAGTGTACTCCGGGGAGCCCAAACGTTGCCCAGTAGGAGTTGCACCCGCGGGACGATCTTCGGCTAGAGCTAGAAGCTCCTCCGAGACCTCCACTGCTGCCAGTAGCTGCACTGGTGCTCTCCTACTCGTCGCGTTGCTCAAATGCAACTCCGCCTCAATGGCGTATTCAAGCGCTAGGCGTCGACTGGCTGGAAGGGCGCGGTCGAGGAGGATCAAGGGGGTCCCCTTCCGCTCTGCAATCTCGAACGCCTCCTTTCGTACCTCCGCGGATAAGCCCGAGAGGAAGACGTCCAGAAGGTCGGATTCCGGAACCGGAGTGGTAAGCTCGTGTGTCGCCAACATGGTCACCACGCGATGGGCTAGATGTAGTCCATCCCAAAACTCGCGCACCTTGCGCGGCGTCGCCATGCGTCCTTGAGTTTGGCGCACTCGGCGTAGGAACGAGCCCAAGGTGGCCATTTCACTCTTCAGCGGCACGACCAGCTTCGCTAGCGGCACGATGACCTTCTCAAGGTTCAACGACTTGTCCGCTTCGGCATCCAGGAGAACCCCTCGCAGCTCCGTTCCTTCGGAGCTAGGTGTAGGGAAGCAGTGTTGGGTGATCTCCTTCAACAAAATATGCACCGAGAGAATCGGCTCTCCGAACTCGAATGCTCCGTTGGGCACGTTGCATGGGGTGTTCATCGCGAGGAGCACCACCGGAAGGGTTAAGCACCTGTCGAACTCGTCCACGAATCGCAACAGCGGGCCGAAGGGGTTTGTGGACCCCTCCAACGGTGCTGAGTACAAGGACATGATGTCCTTCGCGGCCTTGAGGGCATATGAGTGCCTGGTGTACTCCTCCCTTTGCTGCCTGCCATCATTGTACGAGGACCTCCTGCTCGAACCGAAGCTGTAGGACGTCTCATCGTCGGGCGGGTCGTCACCGCCTCCGCCCCCGCCATGGCCGCGACGTCCACCTTCAGGATTCCGCGAGGGTTCGCTAGGTGCGTCAGAGGTGGGGTCGTCAGGCGGCTCATTCCCCCCCCCTTGATGGCCACCGGGTCCTCCCGGGTCGTCACCGTCATCATCACCACCACCATCTCCGTCATCGCCCCCTCCGCCGCTACGCACTGGAGGCGGTTTCGGGTTCACCGATGGAAACCGGTCGAACGCGCCAGGCCAAACTCCCCGTGTGCAGTATATACACAACGGCACGAGTTGGGTGCTTTCTGACAAGGTTGGAAGGGTCATCACCTCGCAGCTCCATATAGCTACAGGAGGTTGCGGGGTGCGGGTGCATCTCGAGCACGGAATGTTGGTGGTGCTGGACGCGACCTCGTTGTGCACGTTGAGAATCACGGCCTTGCCCATGTGAGGTGGCGAAGGGAGTTCAGAGGCAGGCGCCTCAGAGACTGGTGGTCCGCACCCTGACGCTAGATCGTGCTCCCGGTACTTTCTTGCGACGGCAAAGAATAAACGCTCTGCCTCCAGCTTGTCCGCGTGGCCCGCCAAGTGCTTTTCCACGTGTGCACGAATAGCCACGACGGCAGGTGCACTGATGGACCTCCAGTCTAGCTTGGCAATCCGGTCTCGTACACTTGTCGTAGGGGAGGATGCTTGCACGATAGGGTCGAACGTCACTCCTTTGTGTTGATCACGTACGTCAACAGTCGTGGCTGACGAGGGTACCACCAAGGCTTCTCTTTCTGCTTTGGGAGCGTCGCTCGTCACAGTCGCGCAACTCACAGGGGTGGTGAGCGGCTGAGCGTGCTCCTCTAAGCTCACGCGGTCATCAGCAGATTTGAACGCGGCCTCCACCACTGAGCGGCTCTCCACCACCTGTTGCTCAAGTAATCGCTGATCTTGAGCAGCCTGGTCAAGTTGTTGGCGCTGCTCTTCTGCGACTCGCTGAAGCTCTTGAAGCTGTTGGTCATGACGTGCTACTTGCTCGCCCGCGGCCTCAAGTGCAGCTTGTTGAGCTTCGTGCTGCACTTCCATCAAGAGCTCCTTCTGTACGCGAGCAGATTCCTCCGCAGCCTTCTGCATGGTCGTTTGAAGTGCAGCGAGTTGCAGCTGGTGAGCGGCTGCAGCTTCCATCACAACTTTCTCGGACTCCTCCCGCAACTTTCGTAGTTGCTGCTCATGTCGGTTTGCTTGAGCTTGGCGTCGACGTTGGCGCCCTCCTTTACTACGAGAGCTTCTAGACGAAGAGGCATGCGAGGTGTCGGAGGAGAGTGACTCGGAGTGGATGGTACACGATGATGATGATGTGGTTCCCATTTCATTGGAGTTGTATGAAGCTTCAGACGACGTGCTATGGTCGCCGCCACTGCGGCGTCGAGCCTTAGCGAGCTTGCGCTTGGTCGCTTTCCGTTGCTTCCGCTCTTGCTTCGCCATCTCCTTCTGGTGGGCTACTTCCATTAAAGCCTGCATGCGGACTCCACGTTCTCGTTGGGTAGGTCGTGGGGCTGCTGGGGCTTTTGAGCGGGACGGCAGTGGCGCATAGATAGGTCCATCATCCTCAGCATCCGTCGTGGGGTCATCTTCGGACGATAAAACCTCGTAGGGGTTGCGGTCCGGCACGGTTCGTACTCCTTGCTGTGGGACGTGGATCTCCAAGGTGGTTGTACGCCTCAATGTTCTAATCACGTCCTCAACGTCCACTCCCAACTTCACAAGCCTTGCAGGTCGGTTGGCTGGGATGATTGTGACCACAGCTCGAGTGAGGTGATGATAATGATGGCCCGCTGAGGCGACGTGGGATAAGCGCAGCCCACGCGATGGGATCACACGCTGCTCTCCACCTTTCGTCTTGAGGTGAGCCTCCCATGTGATCGCTGCAATCGCGTTCTCCTCGCCACTCAGGCGGCGCAAATGTTTACGTAAAGTCGCCCATTGGTTTGGAGTCACGTCAGGGACGTCCGTCAGTGCTGCCCACTCGTGAAGGGCTTTGCGCTTCACGTGCTGTTTGCGTTGTACCGCAAAACGTGTGCACTTGGACGCGAAATCCACGATAGCTCTCCACGCCTTCACACACTTTTCCGCGTAGAACCTGGATAGAGCGTCGTTGCACTTCGTGATCTCGAGTTTGATCTCTTTTACACGACGTGTTTCCTCTCGCCAGACGCCCAAGAGTAGAAATGACAAATGCGAGTTTGCTCGCATAATGTTCTCCTGACGTTCGTGTTGGACTTGCTCATGCCATGCTGCAAAGAAGGTGGCAGTCCGCACGAGGCGGGCTCGTAGGCGCCATGCCTTGAAGACTGGAAGAGTGCTACCACTATATACGCGCGCCTTCCAAGTGCTCCACCAACTACGTAGGACGTATTGAGCCAAAATGTCCACTGCCACTGCTTGGCGAGCAAGTTTGACGCTTGTGCCAGACAGGCGTCGTTCGCTACCCAGAGGCACGCCTTCGCGCTTGTGCGCCGACATGTCACTACCAGTGGGTAACTCTGCAGCACGGTGCTCTACTACAAGTGTTTGATCAACTACAGCTTCACTTCGAGGAGGGGATTCCAAGGAATATGGGGTGGCTATAGCGACCGTGTTGGTTTCCTCGAAAGCTGGTTGACCACGTCGTGGAGTAGCGCGAGCCAGAAGAGCGCGTTGTTGCGGTGTAGAGTACCGCTCAAACATGCGGACGGTAGCGGACACCTGGCCAGGTGTGTCCCGCGGCTCGTTGGTAAAGCCCATGGGTGTGGCGGGCAGCGACGCTTGTGAGTCGCGTTCTCCTCGAGGCACTGGCGCGCTTGAGAAACGCGCGTACTGCTCTTCAAGAGAGCGTTGCACTCCTCCTCCCCCCCCGCTGCCTCGCCGCGCCCCGGCAGGCCCGTTCCCAGCACGCGGAACAAAGAAAGGAGTGGGCTCCAAAGCTGCAAGCTCATCCCGCACCCCAGGCTCAAACGGCCGAGCCGAGCTTGAGAGCCTGGAAGGCCCAGGGGAAGCCCCCGCAGCACCAGGGCCGCCACTCCGCCAAGGCGGCAACTCACGCTGCGACCGAGAAGAAGACATGCAAACAGTCGCCAAAGTTGGTGGAGAAACGCGGCAATCTGATTCTGAAAAATTTGCCAGCGCTTCCGCCGTATAGGCGTATAGTGGAAGAGCGAAGACGCAGAAGCCCAACAGCAAACAAGCAACTGCTGTTACCAAATCTCAATCGAAGCTTTCCAGCGAACTCGAAGAGGCAAGATGAAAACAAATTGAGCAAAATTGGCCAACGATCGGCCCACGGAAGTCAAAGCAACGCTGCAGCGCGATACCACTTAGGGTTCGCCACTGTTAAGAACGCCAGAGCGCCGTAGAGCGCAAGGGCAAAGAACGCAAGCTGCATCTGCCAATTCAGAGAACATTTTCGAATTCCAAAGCATAAATTTGCGTAATTCCACTCAGTCGCAAAGACACTCGACGAAGAACACGCACGCCAGGTGAATAGCGCCAATTTGAAGCTTCATCACGCTAATTCCCAACCAGACGAGCCAAAGAAGAACGCTGCGTACTCATTCCAACCGCAGAGTGGAGAGAAGACGAAGATCTCGCGGAAAACGCTGACCAATCGGCACAATTTCCGAGAAGAATTAACGGCGCAAAGCTGCCAGCGAGTAAGAAAAACGCCGAGGCGTTGACCAGTGCGTCAGAGCGCAAATATGCCCAGCAGCCAGAAGCAGATTCTCAAACCCCGCAAAGCCTGTCTCCAAGGAAGAATTACAATTCCCGATACAATTGGCAACGTGAATTTGGCAGTCGCGCACGCCAATGGAACGCGGAACGGATAACGCAACGAGGCCAAGGACGCAAATAGCCGTTACACTGCACACTGAACAAGTCGCAATTCTCTAATCTCCACAGACCACGACGCCACGAAGAATTAAGCCTCCATCGACAATTGAAAGATAAGACACAACGTCAAAAAGCGCCACGGAGGCCAGCAAGCGAAAAACGTACTGTATTTTTGCAGTTGGGCGCTTTTAGGCCCTAAAAGCGCCCGATTTCGGGAATCCAGTGTAAGCCATCATTTCGCAACGCGCTGAAGAAGAAATTCAATCCAGATTGGTCATAAAAGACAACTTATTTGAGCATCGAGCACCAACCAGCCGAGAGGAACTGAAGCGAAGCTGCTGGCCAGCGAGGCCCGGGGTACCCGTAACGCACTAGCAGTGCGAGAGCTCAAATACCATCCGAAGAATAGGAGAACACATAAATTCGCCCGAAAAGCTATAACTGTAAATCAGAAAAAACGTGCGGAAGCGGTGGTGGTGGTGGTGCGTAGCACACTGATACCATTTTGTGGGAGGCAGCTGTAACCCTCCTCACATAACAGACACTGTAACTACTTGTGATGGGACTCATGTAAAGCAAGGTTCTATATTATGCTTTATAAGGTCATAGTGAGCTATGTCACTCTTAGGATCTATGTCCTGACTTACTACATATACTTGCAGGTAAGAATTAGGTATTATTTGACTTTTGCCATGCGGCTGTGTTACTCTAGAAATCTCAACTGTTTCTTTGGCATTGGCCATTACTTATTCACTCAGCTCTCTGAGGTAATCCTAGTCAGCATGGCCAAGTCTCATCAACCTATCATATGCTTGTACTGCATTATCATGTGCCAGTATTCTTCATGACACATTATTACACAGTACAGTAGTACTGTGTACTCCCATATAAGGGGGGTCTCTTCCTCAACAGAGGTCTCGGGCGCTAATGCTGTAAGGCGCGTATGACACTACTGGCATGTATGACATTGCTGAGTCATCCGCGCATGACACCGTGTGTTGTCCTAGCACACAAAGTGCCGCAGGTTTAACAAGGTACAAGTGGGTAACATGCGATTCCGCATCGCTGCTGTGGACAAGAAGTTCAAAACTGTCCAGTGTTATTTCCGCTCTTTTTCATCGAACGCGTGCGTGGAACAAGTGAAGAGGAAGAGACTGATAGGTGCGTGCCTTTCTGCTTATGATTAATGAGTAAACATGGCCATGTTCTAGCCCTACCTAGTAATGTATTGTGATAACAGGGCCATGTTCACCTAGTTTCTTTAGATACCCTGGGTAAACATGGCCATGTTCAGACGATTCCAGTAGTTTTTGCAAACTAATTCCTCAATTATACATGCGTGCCAGGCTCGCCCGTCTTGAAAACGTCTATGCCATCAAGCTTGGTGGGGTCGAGTACATATTTGTCAAGGCGGCTTGGCTGCAGAAGCCGACAAAAGCGAAGATCGCCATGTATAACCGGATGAACTCCATAGTTGGCCCGGACAGCGTCACTGGCTGTTTCTTTTGCGATGACCCCGAGAACCCTGACACCGTCTTCGATACCACAGAGCCATTCATGCTCGCAGATCAGATCGCGTCGCAAGTAGTAATTGTGAAGCATCCTTGCATGCAAACTGCGGTGGTTCTTGACCCTCGAGCAGATTTCTTCGAGCAGAATGTCCAGGATGAAAATCCTAGCGAGGACGAGCTTGCTTAGTACTTAGGCCTGCAGTCCGACATGGCATTTGTGTAGTGTAAATAGATAGCATCAGTTTGTGTATATACATAAAAAAGGGTAAGTATGGCCCTACCTATCATGTATCTATATACAAGTACAGTGTAGGTATGGCCATGTCTATACATAAACAAGGGTAGGTAGGGCCCTACCTATCATGTATCTATACTCAAGTACTAGTCAGGTAAGGCCATGTTTATACATAAACAAGGGTAGGTAGGGCCCTACCTATCATGTATCTATACTCAAGTACAAGGTAAATATGGTCATGTCTATACATAAACAAGGGTAAGTAGGGCCTTAATTTAGTAAGGACTATTTTACTCATTTAGTAAGGACTATTTTACTCATTTAGTAAGGACTAAATAAGCGTAATAGCCCAAAAAAAAACAGATTCTAAAAATATTTTTTTCCAATGTTTTCAAGTTCAGCCCAGGTACAGCCCAGGTACAGGGTAGGTATTGCCCCCTACTTACCCCTTACCTACCCAATGCCCATACTGACCTAACTTTGAGGTGCTGTAACAGGAAGCGTAAAATGTTTTTTCAGTTAAATCTTTGGAGACTGTCCATAGTAAGGACTAAATAAGCGTAATAGCCCAAAAAAACAGATTCCAAAAATATTTTTTTCCAATGTTTTCAAGTGCAGCCCAGGTACAGCCCAGGTACAGGGTAGGTATTGCCCCCTACTTACCCCTTACCTACCCAATGCCCATACTGACCTAACTTTGAGGTGCTGTAACAGGAAGTGTAAAATGTTTTTTCCGTTAAATCTTTGGAGACTGTCCATAGTAAGGACTAAATAAGCGTAATAGCCCAAAAAAACAGATTCCAAAAATATTCTTTTCCAATGTTTTCAAGTACAGCCCAGGTACAGCCCCAAGTACAGGGCAGGTACCGAGTAGCACAACTTTGAGGCCTCAAAAAGTGAGGTTACCAAAGCCATTCCACCCAAAACTTCGCTCCATATGTCTTACATCGACCCAAACCATCGATATCAACAATAAAAAACAAACTATCGGAAACTTCATTTCACCCGATTTTGGCTGGTTTTGCCATTTTACTGCCGACATTGCCCAAGTAGGGCCCTACTTGGCTCGAAACACAAGGTAAACACAAGGTGGACACAAGGTTCTAAATTTGTAGGGCATGTCCGTGGACACAATGAGTGCCGGATACAGCGGATCACCGCGGGCCTCCTGAGCCTTAGCCAGAGTCCAGAGCGGGTAGTGTTGATTGACACAGTCAATGACCCTGCGGCGGTCCAGCCAGTGGACCAAGTCAAACCAAGCAGTGCCCGCAGGGTCAGCCATGACATACTGCTGGGCGGTGGTCCAGAAAGTGTCTGCTGAACCAGTGTCAAGCAACTGCACGGTGGCATAGGTCTCACCGTCCCGGGTGTCATAATAGGCAGCCACGGAATGGA
This sequence comes from Cymbomonas tetramitiformis, assembly GCA_001247695.2. Classification (NCBI taxonomy): domain Eukaryota; kingdom Viridiplantae; phylum Chlorophyta; class Pyramimonadophyceae; order Pyramimonadales; family Pyramimonadaceae; genus Cymbomonas; species Cymbomonas tetramitiformis. The sequence continues at coordinate 18,804 of LGRX02028424.1, forward strand.
CTGTCACCACCATGTCAGTGGTGTAGTCCTTCCACGGCTCCGGCCTGTCACTGGGCACGGGTGCGGAGTGACGCTCGTCGGGAGCGGGGGCAGGGAACGATGACATCACCTGCCCGAACTCTGAGTAGTTCCTGATGAAGTCTGGCCGGCCCTCGGAAACAACCTTGTTCCTCTCCAGGTCCAGTACCTTGTAGGCCGAGGACCTGAGGCTGATGCCCACAAACCGCCCCTGCCAGGCCCGGGGGGTCCGCTTCTTGGAGACCCCCGGATGGCGGGCCCGCATCTGCTGAGCATCCATGGCCACAGTGCACAGGGTGCCGAATATCTCGATACGGGAGTAGGTAAAGTGATAGCCCATAAGGTGATAGAATGGCGCCACGGCGTCCCGCCCATGAGGCAGGATATCCCATAGCAGGCAGGCATGACTGTCCGCAAGAGGCCAGTAGGGGAGGTCCATACCGGCTGTCTCCAGGAGTGCACGGGAGACCGACGAGATCTTACCAATCACATATTCAGCCATGAAGTTCTGCCAGTGCAGGGTGGGTGACGACTGCAGGTGTTTGATGCCATGGTGTTTGTACAGAGCCTGTGCTGCAGGGTCACACAACTCCAGGGCACAATCAGTGCGGAGAACCAGGCCAGTGCAGGCAAAGCCGTGATGAACAACATCTGCCAGGAACTGAGCCAGGATGAAGCTGTATGCCGACTTCTCAGCAGAGAAGTAGCAAAGTGTAAACCTCACAGTGAACTCCACAAAGGTCCAGCGGTACCTCGACCCGTCATAGCCAATAGGCGTGATCGGGCCTGTAGCATCAGCAGCCCACATAGACCCAGGCTTCTGAGCTTTGTATCTGTCAGCCGGAGGGTGCTTCGGACTCGGCTGCACTGTCCGCATACGGGCACACACAGCACAGGCCTCAGCACAGGTCCTGTGAGACAGCAGCTGCTCCCGGGTAACTGTAGTGCCAGGCCGGGCGATGTCAGCACCAAGGTCCATGAGCTGAGCCAGCCTGAGACCATGAGCATGAGCATATGCGGAATGGCACCACCTCTCAGGGGTGAACCTCATGGACGTGTACTGATCACGGTAGATGATAGCCACCGGGAACGGGGTACCAGCAATGAAGACACGGTCTCCCCCGCCCTCCGAGCCAGCCGACTGAAGGGGCCGTCCAGCATAGGTGTGCTCACGACGGTAGCTGAATATGCCCTCTGTGCCAGCCGGATACACATGTAGCACCTCCCAGTGAATAAGGTGCTGCCTGAAGGTACTGAGGTGTGACTGGGGAATCAAGAAGAGGAATACCGTGTGCTCGGGGTCGGTTGCAAAGTCCCGGTTGGCCTTCTTGAGCATCCGCTCACAGGTGAGTCTGTCAAAGGGCGGGTTGCCATATATATAGGCACCGGCCTAGAGGTGACCCCAGCAGGAATCAGACAGTGAATACCTGACTGGGCAGGTCTGGTTGTTACCCACGCCGGGGGGGAGGTCGTCTCCGAAGAGGGAGATGTCAAAGTTGTGTTCCCCGGTCTTGGCCAGGGCAGCAGGCGAGCCCTTCAGGAAAGCCCACTTGGCATACTCTGAGCGTGCCCACATCCAGTCACAGATCTCACCGGCGCGGACACGTGAGACAGTCTGGGTGAGTGCACTGGCTGCCCCCTCAGGGACCTCCGCCCACATATAGTCTGTGCCAGAGTCAATGATCCGATAGACACGGCCAGTAGGCAGGTGGGTGTAAGTGAGGGACACAAGGTCAGGGGACCCGAAGCCGAGGGAAAGCATAACCCGAGAAGACAGGAGAGTGCGGCAGCCGGCTTTATAGTGTGAGTTTGGGAGAACGAAGTGGTCGATGGCTCCGTCCTGGATACAGACCCCATACAGATGAGATGTCACAGTAGCATCCGTCCTGTGAGACCCAGCCGTGACCATGGTGAAGGCCACCGTACGGGTGTAGTCCACGTCGGTGCAGGCCGACAGGTCCCCGCACATGACACATGTGGCTCCAGAGTCACACACGATGCCCCTGTCAACCCGGACGGGTGCAGGGACAGCACTGGCCAGAGAACTGAATCCAGAAGCAGCCCACTCCTCGTCGGGCACATAAAACGGAACTGACTCTGCACTGCCATAGACCAGAATACCAGTATAGCCAGCGGGTACCAGAGGGTAGACCACTGTAACTGACCCAAGCTGACCAGACAGTACACCAAGCTCCACAGAAGCATACGTACCCACAGCATAACCAGAGACCAGACATAAGCCGGTATCACCGGTAGCCAGTCCATCAGCTGAGAAAAGCTGACCAGCAGAACGGCCGACGGACCCCCCTGCTGGCGGGGTAAGCTGACTGACTGACCGACTGACTGACTGACTGCCTGACTGACTGCCGCAGACCCAGAGAGTACCCAAACAGTAGTGCCGAGGTACACAGAGCCAGGCCACAGATAACCAGAACAGCAGTCCAGACTGGTGAGGAGCGGCGAGAGGTACGGGGCTCACCCGCCGGAGGCTGGGTTGTTGAGGGCTGGTGCCCGCCCGCTGGTGACTGCCGGTTGACAAGGTGTCGCCAGGTGCGTACGGGAATCCTGGCACCAACGGCAGGAAGACAGGCCGAGATAGCCATACCCCAGGTGATAGCATGCCAAAGCACCAGAGCCCGTGGGTGCACCTCCAGCACAGCACCGGAGGCACCACCAGACTGCACCGCATCTGCCGTGCCAGAGAATGCTAGAATGCACAGCAGACTCGTGTACATGAAGTGACCCGCCCCATAGGGCCTGCGGCCCGGGCCACCCGGACCCCTGGGCCGGGACTGCGGTGCCGTGCTCACCAGTTGCACAGCTCCAGGGAATTCGGTGTTGGTTGTTGTGATCTGCACGTCGGCTGCCGGCACCGCTGGCTGCTGCGGCCCAACACTGAAGTGCTGCAGAGACACTGCAGGGTCCGGAGGCTGGTGCACGGCAACATGGAGCTGAGTAGGTGTCATCTCACCGTCGTGGCAGTCCCCATCGTCAGGGTCCTGGTACGAGTTGAAGCGGTTGACAGCGTCGTAGTACTGCTCCTCCGAGCGGCCACATGAGTCCCAGATAGCCCACTCCGACTCAGTCCACGGCTCCTCACTGTCAACGGCAGAGTGTGGCACAACGGCAGCCGCCTGAGCCGCGGGGAGGTCAAGCGGTGCCTCCCCGAGCTCCAATGAGTAGGAGTATAAGCATGACTCATACACCTCCTCCTCCGGATCGAGGAAAGCCGCATCCAGCTCTGACAGGATGTCCGCAATAGGCGTGGCCTCGGGGTGGAACCCCGCCACATGCGCACTCTGCACCCCTCCAGGGCAATCACGGCGGAAGTGAGGGCCGCCACAGTCCCAACACTGGACCGTGTGGCGGCCAGCTGTGCATCCCGTGTCACCCGCAAGGCAGTCGGTGAACCACCGGATGCAGGCTGCCGCTGCCCCTGAGTCCGCGGTGGAGGGGCATGAGGGGAAGGGTGAGAGCCCTTCCGGTGCCCCTTCATGTTCTGTTGTCGATTCTTCCCGCCGCGGGCCGGTCTGGCGCGGGGAGCTGTACCCCTGTCGCCCCCAGACCGGTGAGCACCCTGTCCGGCTGCCTGCGGCTGAGCATCCCGAGTCTGTGGCGGGTGTCTGGGCTCGTCACGCCTGCGGCCACCAACAATGCGAGTCTGCGGGATGCCCGCACGGGCCAGAAGGGCGGCAGAAGGGGACTCCCCAGAGAGAAGTGAGGCCGCCAACGCGGAGACCCCATCCTTTTTCTTCTTCTCCTTAAGCAGCTTCTTTTCCTCTGTTTTCTGTTGGTGAAAGGCTTTCACAGCCAACGTGAACTGCTGAATCCCGAGAGCCCGCTTCTCCCTGCCCTCGGCCGTTTTAGAACTCCACTCCTGCAGAAGATCCTTATAATACAGAGGGCACATGCGAAGGGTGAGGAGGTCCAAGGCGAACCCCACACCCCACACATCGTCAGGCTCTACACCAGGTCTGAGCTCGGACCGGACAGCGGTGTGGTGCTGCATGGAACCCTTAATATAGGGCTCGGGGTCAACATCCTCCAGCAGCTCAATCGCCGGAGCTGTCTCGAACAGGTAGCCATGGGAAACCCACGGCCTGCGTCGCCTGGCAACGGCCCGGCAGATGACGAGCCATGCACGGCGCCCATCATCCGGAGACACCGTAGCCGACTCCTCAATGAGCCGAAGGCATGATCCACGCACCAACGACGTCAGGATGCGGTAGAGAATACGAGTGGCCTAAGGAAGAACAGTCGTGGTGAGGTCTGTCGGGTGGAATACCGTGGCAAACTGGAGATTGAAGTCAGTTAGCTGGGTTTTTACCGCTTGAGTGAAGCGGTCCAATGCAATTTCCCGAGGCACTTGGCCTTTGATCTTGTCGATGTCGAAAACCCACTCCGAGGCTTTGATGTGAGTGGGCCGGCACTGGTCACGAACTTGCTGGATGATGCTGGCTCGGTGACCAGGCTCGCGGAGAATAGTCTGGCAGTCTTTAAGGAACTCCATGACAATCACAGCACCGCCTGTCTCATCACCCGCAAGTGGGCGATTCTTCACAGGTGTAGGGGGCACAGGCTCCTCAGGGCCGTCGCTGAAGGGAAGCGCCCTCCTCGTGTCGATCCCAGCCGGAACCGGAGTGGTGAATCCATCAGAAGGATCCACGGCAGCCATGGCAACCGAAAGCGAAGCACCGAAGGGATGAAACCCTAACGATAAGGGTGAGCCCCCTTCAAGGAAGGGGCCAAATCCAAGATAAATTCAAAATCTGCTCCGATGCCCACGAAACTCGGTAACACGGCCGGTAATAGCGAAGTAAAAACACCCTCCAAAGGAAAATGTCTGAGTCCAAGTAGAACGCAAGTAATAAGCGGTCAAAAACGGCCAAGTCGCCCGCAAGATTCCAAGATCCGCTCAAAGTTCACAAACAAGCGGCAAGCGTGGCAAATTAAGGTAAAATGATACGGGTAAAGACGTATAGAGCAGTGAGGAAAAATGCGGAGCGGCGGGGGTGGGCGGAAAGTAGGAGAGTAGGGTCGAGGTCTCCGCGCTTGTCGATGTCCGAGGTCATGGCCTTTTTAACGTGTCGCGAACCACTCAGTACCAAACTCTGCGCAATGCTGCATACCATCGGGGGCCCCAGCGCTCTCTGACCCATCTTCTCCGTACTCTCCTCCGCCACTCGTCGCGCTTACCTCCCCATCCACGCAGTCAGTTGTGCCGCGAAAACGCGGCACCCCGCAACATTCTACCTACTCAGTCACGCTCGCCCCTCTACAGCTTTAGCCAGCCATTTAGTGGCTTTGAATCAAAACCACTTTATTAGGCAAGTGGTGGGCCTATAGCCTACTAGAATGTCCTAGTGACACAGTGAAAACGCTGAACGCCGTAGGGTTTGAGCGAGGCAATCGGGTATATCAAAAGATAGAAATGAATACACGACTCTCAGGCTATCTAAGCTCTGAGGCCGTCACTAGGCAATCATATCGTGTGTCACAGTCTAAGCTACCGAAGTCGAACTACTGAGTACAGGTAGGAAGTCACTGTACTGTCACTGTCACTGTCATACGTCATACGTGATACTGAACTACTGAATCTCAGCATATATATATCAGGCTGAGGCAGAAGAACGGATACGCAGGGGCGGGTGTTCTCGGATACTAAAGATGGAATAAAATACTAGGTTGAGTGTTTTATGGTGCACGTGAGTTGTGACAGCGGGCACTGGTGACATCTCGGGTCAAGGGGTGACAGACAGGTGACCCACTGTGCCTCCCCCTTATTACAATGGGGGGGGCAAGATTGGGTTCCCCGTGACACCACCTCACCCCGTGGGGATGAGGTGTCACCAGGCAAACAGGCAGAAGCACTGCAGGGGCTAGGAGGCATACCGGCTCGGTCAATACGGCATGTGCCATCCCAAACTGAGTGTAATTGCTGCTGGAAATGACAGCCTGACTAGTTTGTACAGTCAGGTGTCATATCCAGTGTGTCATTCTCGGTGTACAGCTAGTGACCTAGACTCAGTATTTATGTCCATCTATACGAGTCTAGTGATCCGTTTGTTCCGTCGGCTCTCGGGTCCCCACTGTCTGTTGAGCTGTTTCCAGCAGGTTATGGGACTCACTTCACGCTTGCGTGATTTGTTTCTAGCGTAGTATTTTATTTATTTTGGTCTATATCTTTCGTTTGAGTGTTCTCACGCCTTGTGAGACACTCTAGATCAGGATTACGCTAGAGCTTGGAACGCTCTTTGGCAGTGGGTTGTTACGACGGAGTGGTGCTCTACGATTTTTCTTGAGTGAATTCATCTTTTGTGTTCAGTTTCTTTTATGGATTCACCTCAGATTTCTTCGAGCGAAGAGCTTCGCGCTCTTTTGGCGACTATTGATGGCAAGCTTCAAAACTTGGACTCTTTGAACCGCTCGCGCACTGTCAGCCTGATTCATTCTATGGCGCGCGCCCTTTCGCATTTCCAGAGCTCGGATTTTCCGGTGGCATCATCGGCGGCTTCTACACCTGTTGTCCTTCAGATTGTTGTTTCAGAGGCTAGCACACATGTTGGTGGTGCTCGTCAGGGCGCTGAGCCTACAACCGTGGAATCCGGGATATCCGATGTTTCTTTTTGCGAGAAGGGTGCTGGAGATGGCGTGGTTACCGTCGGTTCAACATCTGTTTCTTGTCAGGTCACTATCACCAGACCCTCGCCTAGTATCCCTAGGGCGAGAGACGTTGTGCCACAGGCCCCTCCTGTGCGCACAGCAGAAGTACGTTACTTGCATGCCCCTCACTCAGCGCATTCTTATTTGCATTCTGGACAGCGCCAGCTTGAGGAGTATGAAAGTAGTGAGACCGAAGATGAATCGGAGTACCCTGTTGGGTATTTCGACGATTCTGAAGACGATTTGGAGGAGGAAGAGGGGTATTATGGCCACTTGGCTTGCGCACCGCATTTTTCTACCCTTCGATTGGAACAGGGTTCTGGGCTGGACACAGGTCTCCAGCTAGAGTCTTATGGCGGAGTTTTAGAACCCTCAATTGAGGAAGGTTTTTTACCGCAGTATATATCTGATGTTGACGATAATTCTACAGTGGAGCCCCTCCCAGAGCCCACAGTAGAAGAGTTTGAACACGAAAATTTTCCGGAGGCAGCTTTCGCTGAAGGAGAAGAGCACGATGATGAGTACACCGCAGAGGAGTGGGCTGCCTGGGACGCAGGGGCTTACGACTCTCACGAGTATGGTGGTGCGTCAGAGGAGTTCGCTGAGCATTTTGACGAGTATGTTGACGACGAGTACTATTCCGATGATTACTGATTTCGTTTCGTTGACCGGCGGAGCGTTACTTGGGAGCCAACCACTTGCTGTAGTTGAGATCGAATGTTCATTTTGGCATCTTATTTTGCTATCCTAGCCACTTGCGAGCAGCGTTTGTTTTTTTATGGCACGTAATCCATGGGCGGAGATCCCTTTTCAGAGTGCAGAGCAACAACGCTACATCGACCGGCAGGGTTTTCTTAATTTTAGCTGCCTAATCCAACATGCAGACCGGCGGTTTCTTGCGTGCGTTACCCAACCACTTGCAGGAAAAAGCATTTGTGATCGGAGACGTATTATTATTTTTATCTCGTTGCTCACAGCTCATCCTAGCATGTACTTTATTTATGCTTTAGCACTCAGCCACATCTTGAGACCTAGCTAGCTCCTAGAGTTGACATCTTACATTTCTTTCAGTAAACTCTAGTAGCTAGGGTGGTGTGTAGTCACAAGCCGTGCACCTCAAATGAGGTGGTGTGCTGGAAATGACAGCCTGACTAGTTTGTACAGTCAGGTGTCATATCCAGTGTGTCATTCTCGGTGTACAGCTAGTGACCTAGACTCAGTATTTATGTCCATCTATACGAGTCTAGTGATCCGTTTGTTCCGTCGGCTCTCGGGTCCCCACTGTCTGTTGAGCGGTTTTCAGCAATTGCTACTGCTAAGGCTAAGCTCAAACTCAGTTCCCTCGAGATTCATCACACACCGCGCGGGCATGGAGAAGGGTCATTGCTGAGGTGCATCATGGTTTCTCTAACTAATCTTGCTTTGCCGCTGACCAGGAGGCCGTAGCCGACCCCTGGATAGGCGGGATCCACGGAACCGTGCGGAGAGCCGGCCAAGCGGTGTCACCGTCGTCCATGGAGGTGTCTGTGGAGGAAAATTTTGTCGCGGCCGCGATCGCAAACGGTGGCCGAAGACGGGATTTGGTGGTTGCCGTGAGGGCGAAGTGGTCTTAACGCCGGCAGTGAATGCGAAATCGTAAAAATGCGTAAAAGGGGTAGGGCGCTGGTGCAGCCCAACTCTCGGATGGTTCGACGAGAAAAAATTGTCGCGGCCGCGATCGCAAACGGTGGCCGAAGACGGGATTTGGTGATTGCCGTGAGGGCGAAGTGGTCTTAACGCCGGCAGTGATGTACGAGGAGGGCTCGGCGCGCTCCAAGGATCCAAAGTGATGAAAACGAACACCCACAAGTGGTGGCCGATAACCTGATAGGTACTCTCGTCCCCAGAGTTTAGACGAGCCGCGCTTCGCGCGGCTACCCGCGATTCGATTCGAGGGCTGCGTTACATGATGATTGTGAAGCTCGTCTAAACTCTGGCACTTCTTGTCAAAAGCCAGAAATTAGACGATATATGTCTACCTTTTTCTAAAGGACCTCGGCAGTCCGCAGCTCAACAGCGTATTTCGCTCCCGACTCACTCATGATGCCGATATATTTATGGTTTGAGAGTTGAATATTTTGTTCATAATAGCATTATCAGTTGTTTTCTGCGGAAGGTTGTCACTGCAACCTCAAGGACAATAGCTTAAGCGCGGTTACTCCTCGAAGATTGCGCTACTTAAATTATGTGAACATCATCTTCGCTAGTTCGTTGCATGAGCTATGGAGCTCGGATGCGGGCAAATGAAACTGTTTTGAAAAGGTATTTCACTCCTCTTTTGGTTTCCGTGTCGTATGTTGGCCATAGGGCGGATGTTTGTTTGTTATTCGCGCATGGAACATCGAGCTGGCGCAGGCTCCGCTGTTTCTGGGGCATCTTTGATATTTCGTAGCATGAGCTACAGAGCTCGGATGTGGGCAAATGAAAAAAGTATTTGGCAGCTAACCGCGCCCTCTTTCAGGTTCACTTGCGTTTGTAGGCCCGCAGGCGGATGTTTGTGAGGTATTATGACTGGCGTGTGTGGCTGGCTTGTGCTTTTCAGGAAATGCGTATACTTAAATAATTCTTAGATGGAGCTATGGAGCTCGGATGCGAGCAAATGAGATTGTTTTGAAAAGGCATTCCCCTCCTCTTTTAGGTTCCGTGTCGCATGTTGTCTATTCTGCGAAAGGCGGGTTATCCCGCCGTAACACGTTGTTACGGCGGGTTACCAATACCTAGGCATTTCTACGATATCGCGCGCGTAATTGACTCCGGGAAAAAAGTAGGAACAACAGGCGTTTATCAACCCTCAAAATTACCCAAAAAAAGTTGGCAGAACTCCAGACACTTTGGTCTGAGGATCGGTAATCGACTTCGGGCAAAAAGTAGGAACAACAAGCGTTTATCAACCTTCAAAATTGCCCCCAAAAAGTTGGCAGAACGCCACACATTTTGGGCTGAGGATTGGTAGATACCGATAGGGAAGTGCTCTAGATCGAAACTTAAGGTCACAAAACATAAAACTTCCTTCAAATATTGTCACTTAGTGCCTTGGGACCACCACGTAGCCTACGCGGAGCAACAATAAACGAAGTTAGGGATTAACCCGCCGTAATTTTCGAGCCAACCCGCCCTAACTTTGAACGCCATTTCAGCCCGGTATACCCATCCAAGTAGCAGAAATTAAAGTTTCCACACACAAAACTAACTACAATCAACATTGCCGAGCATGGGTTTTATGCAATATCCCGAATTATTGTGGATATTAGAGTGCTCGAATATCGCTCTTAGGTATTGTTAACCCGCCCAAAAATTAGTAGAATAGACAATGTTGGCCCTAGGGCGGATGTTTGTTTGTTATTCGCGTGTGAACATCGAGCTGGCGCTGGCTCCGCTGTTTCTAGGGCATCTTTGATATTTCGTAGCATGAGCTACAGAGCTCGGATGTGGGCAAATGAAAAAGTTTTCGGTAGCTAATAGTACCCTCTTTCAGTTTTACTTGCGTATGTAGGACCACAGGCGGATGTTTGTGAGGTATTATGACTGGCGTTTGTGGCTGGCTAGTGCTTTTCAGGAAATGCGTATACTTAAATAATTCTTAGATGGAGCTATGGAGCTCGGATGCGAGCAAATGAGATTGTTTTGAAAAGGTATTCCCCTCCTCTTTTAGGTTCCGTGTCGTATGTTGGCCCTAGGGCGGATGTTTGTTTGTTATTCGCGTGTGAACATCGAGCTGGCGCTGGCTCCGCTGTTTCTAGGGCATCTTTTACCGGAATATCCTAGTTCACTAGATATCAGAGGGTCCCGAACTGTATGGATAAACTCTCTTAAGATAAATAAACCCTAAGCTAGATATACCCGGAACGGTCTCGCAACGGTCTCGGAAACTAGCCTACCTGTGACACAGCGTGTGTCACAGCACGAACCTATAGCGATCAGTCAGCAGTCCAGTGTTGGTCCTAGGGGTCTGTCATAGGGGCCTGCCTGTCAGGGCTGCCTATACAGATTCCAGCACACCACCCCAGCACTGTGGGTGGTGACTGGCTAGGAGAGTCAGAATGTTAAACCTCTAGGGCAGAAGCCAGGGTGACAAGTCCTAACTGCTAATCCAACTGCGCAATTCTGATACGCAAATTGGAATCCCTCTAACCAGCACAAGAGAAAAGCATACAGGCAATGCAAGTCCTGCTAAACTACTGAAAAACTCTGTGCCAGTAAGTCAGATTGAAGAATTCAAAGGTGTCAAAGTAAAATCATAAACCAAATTGAAGACCGTCTCGAGGTCAAAGTAGGTCTCAGCACACCACCAGACTAGCGGTGTACTGCCAGAACCAGAAACATAACTACTCGGGGTCAAAGGTCAGAGGAACACCGTCACCACAATGATCACCGTAGCCAATTGCAGCACTACACTCCACTGGGTTGGGCGGCTGGTGAACCGTTGCCGCAACACCCAGGGAGTGCAGTACCGCATCCAGAGTGACGGGGTCCAGCTCAGTGATACCAGAGTACAACAAGCATAAATCTCCCCTGCACAGCACAGGCTGCGGCGCAGCCCGACCCGATACCTGCACAGGGTCGATGTCATTGGCCGCTGTGTAGGCGGCAGCTCCCACTCCCATGACAGAAATCAAGAGAATAAAGGAAAGTAGAAACGGCATCCCCCATAAGCCCGCGTGGGCGGGGAAGCCCCACGGAGGCTTTCCGCAGCCGTGGCTGCGGGGAGCACCGTCATGCCAATCTCCCAGAGCACCACCAGAGTGAGGTGCTTGGGCTGCGGACGTTGACGAATGATTTGCCGAAATTGTCGAAGTCCGCGGCTTCACGACGAAGCTGCCGTCGGCGAGGTCCTCGTAATCGTCCGTGTCGTAACCCGTGAGATCAACCTGCCCGATAGCGGCGTGGTTCACTGTCTGAATGAACCCAGCGAACTCACCGTCCGCGTCCGCTGTGGTGGTTACCCGCGCCGATTGCAGTGGCGCGGGCTTTACATCCTTTCCCTGCGAGACAGGCATAGCAGGGGCCGGCACGGCGGATGCCGATGCCGCCGTACCACCTGCCGGAACCTGCTCCTCCGGTGTGGCCACCGCTGCGGCGGGTCCGCACACCAGAGCCGAAGCCTCCTGCCCGATGCCGGCAGGAGGCGGGAAAGATGCGTGGGTGTAATGTACCTGCGGGTTGGCCGCGGAGTGGACCTCCGCGGCAAGATCGTCGAGCCGGCGGAGAATGTCATCTCCCTCGGAATCCGGCTGCTGCTCCACGGTGAAGCCGTAGGCGGACACGTCGATGCCGCCCACCGCTCCCGCACAAAGCACCGCGGGCGGCCCGTACACGGCGGCCGCACGTGCGAAGGAATCCGCTCCATCATCCGCTGCCTGCTGGAACAACGCGCACACAGCGAGCGCGTGCACCCCCTCCGCGTCCTCCTCGTCGATGGGAACACAGAACGCTGCAGCAGAGGTGGGCGGGTGTTGGCGCCCGCCCAACGGGCAGTCGCGGTAAAAGTGATAGCTCTCACCTTTGCCCGCCTTCTTGCACCTACCGCAGAACGGCTTCGCCCGTTGATCGTCGCGGTCGAATCCCACTGGTGGGGCTTTGTGGGTCCCCACACGGAATCCTCGCGGCTGCTGCCCCCGCTGCTGCTGCCGCCGCTGCTGCACCCGCTCCCGCTGTTGCTGCACCACCCGGAGTGGCCTCACCGTGTTGCCTCTGAACGAGCTCCTTCAGCTCCGTGATCTTCTGCAGCAGTGCGTCGTACTCGCTGCTAGACAGGTGCGCGGAGATGCCGTCCGCGCCAGAAGCCGCCTTCCCCCCGCCCGTCTGTGCCCAAGCCTGGTAAATTTCCACAACCATGGAACGGAGCGAAACTAGTGACACATGAGTCAAGTCAGCGGCCATGGGATAGCGGACCTTCACCGCAGCGTAGAACACGGGGTCGAGTCGGGTGTAGAGGGATAACTTCCTCGTGGCCTCGGTCGGTGTCCATCCACGGACGGCATCGGTGGGATCGACGTGGCGGCCTACGGTTTCTCCGTGCCGCCTTCGCCTTCTGGCGGGACCGACGACGAGGACATCTTGCGGCGGCTTGATGCCCTCACCTCTGAGGTTCAGGCCGCCCAAGAAAAGGTACATTTCACTCACGCGTCCTTTGTTCCCGGGAGTGAGGTGGAGGAGCATGCATCGGCTCTGGTGTGTGGCCCTGCCGGTGCGGCGGGGGTCGCGCCGGAGGAGCAGGTTCCGGCAGG